>VSMD01118208.1:0-215641 GCA_008750895.1 Mirza zaza | reverse complement strand
AGGTGGGCAGGAGGGCAGGTGGGCAGGTGGGCAGGTGGGCAGGAGGGCAGGTGGGCAGGGGGGCAGGTGGGCAGGAGGGCAGGAGGGCAGGTGGGCTGGAGGGCAAGTGGGCAGGAGGGCAGGTGGGCAGGAGGGCAGGCGGGCAGGCAGGCAAGCTGGTAGGCAGGTGGGCAGATGGGTAGGAGGGCAGGTGGGCAGGCGGGCAGGAGGTCAGGAGGCAGGTGGGCAGGAGAGCTGGTAGGCAGGTGGGTAGGTGGACAGGATGGCAGGTGGGCAGGAGAGCAGGTGAGCAGGTGGGCAGGCGGGCAGACAAGCTGGTAGGCAAGTGGGCAGGTGGGCAGGTGGGCAGGCGGGCTGGTAGGCAAGTGTGCAGGCGGGCAGGTGGGCAGGCGGGCTGATAGGCAAGTGGGCAGGTGGGCAGGCGGGCAGGCACTGAGAACTGGGAAAGTGAAAACCATCGCAGCTACAGCTGTGGCGTCTGGGGCCCTGGGCTCCCTGCCCACTTGCTTTAGTGCAGGAACAGCTGCCTGTGACCCAGGGGTGCTGTGAACTTGTCCTCTGTCCCCGGAGATGCGCAGATGACAGGAGCAGCCAGGGCTGGGGACATTTGGAGACATTTATTCACAGAGCCTCACCCTGCCCTCACCCTGTCAGCCCTGGGGATGGGGAGGGCCTGTCCTTGCAAAGTGTGGGGTGCATAGTCCTCACATGCACGCCCAGGCTGGTGGCCTCCCCACATCCTGTCCTCGGGGTCTCAGAGAGAGTCGATCGTCAAGACTCTGTCCAGACAGTCGCATGGATCTCTGCCCGCTCAGGACCAGCACCTCCTCTGATTTTCTCACTCGACCTGCAAGTTTTTGAGTCTCTTTTTTCTTAAAACCTTGCACAGAACATCCTTTCTGCTCCCAGTCAACTCACACGTGTTTATTCAGGCTCCGGTGTTGTCTTGTTGATTATGTTCTGCTTAGCAAATGTTTGCCGAGCGCTTATGCGGGAAGAATAAGGCAACCAAGGCCCCCGGAGCAAATAAGGAGATGTCGTCTCACTCAGGGACTCACGGTTCCCGGGGAGATGCTGGCAGGTGTGTGTGTTTGGAGGAACAGTGGCTGGGAGCGGAGTACCGCGTGGCTGTCAAGGTGCCAGGTCCCAGGTGGGCCGTGCCTTTTCATCAGGGAAGTGTGCCCCCCTTAGTCCTGGCACAGGACAGCATATCCTCCTAGCCTGGGATCGAGGAAGCAGGTGTTGAAGTAAGCGGCCTTTCTCTTTACTCTTCTTTTCATCCCCTTCCTTCATCCAACCATCCTCCCCCTCTTCCTTCCTTCTTCCTTCCTTCCTTCAACTTTTTCCTTAGAAGCAGAGTCAAGTTCATCAGACTCCTCCCTTCACAACACATCATCTTTATCCATTTGTGAAAGCCCTTTTTAAAAAGACTTTACATTCGCAGTCATCCCAGACCCCGACCCTCTCAGCACCTGCTCTAAGGTGTGTGACGCACCCATGAAGGGTGCATGTGTCCTTACCGGTCACAGGGCATTGTTGGGCTCTCAGTCTCGTCCTGTTTCTGATATTTTCCAACCGACATAACACCCTAAAGCTGTCTAACCATGGTGCTGCCTGCAGATCTGTTCTGTTTCTCTGCTACCTTGCTCCCAGGAGTCCCTTGTTCATTTTATAGTAGGGACGGCCCTCGCCCCCCAAAAACAGTATGACCAAGCAGCAAGCACAGTGCGATCCCAGCAGAGATTTGGGTCTGGGCATCTCCGTTGTCCCGTGGGTGAGCCGGGGAAGCTCCCAGGAGACCCGATGTGCAGGGGAATGAAAGCCCCACCCCGGCGGGAGCCCCGACGGTCACAGTGGGAGGGACAGCCCAAGGACTGCCCACAGGGACATTATTTTCAATAACGGAGGAGAGAGAGGGGGCGCAGTGACAGGTCAGCTGAGCACCATCAGTAACAAGGGCCGGGAGGCCACGCAGAGGACCCAGGTGTCGGGGAGAGCCCCCGGTGTGCAGGTGAAATAAATATTAATGCTCGGAGATGACCACGGCTCCCATCAGAGCAGGTTCACGCCACCACCTTTGTCCTCTAGGGTCCTCCAGGCAGCCAGGGGCACAGGTGCCAGAGCCACGTGACTGTGGCTTGCCCAGTGGAAGGTGCTGCTGTCGGCTTTTGGGGAGACCCTGAGTGTCCCCTGGAAGGCTGTGGGTTCGGGCTCTCTGACTGGGAGGAAGGGCTGTGCCCGATTGCCGCCTGCCGCCGCGGGGATTAGTAAGAGGGACCAACGGGTGTCTGTGGAGCAGGCCACAGCCCTGGTGCTCTGAGAGGAGGGTGCGGCGGCCAAGGAACAATGTGGGGGCAGCGTCGGCCTGCTCTGTGCTCCTCGAGGTCTGCCTGGCAGAGGCACCGTTAATGAGCCCCCAGATGAGCTGGCACCCTGTGGGAGAACCGCTGGCGCAAGGCCTCTCCCCTGTGGGGGCCTCCCCTCTCCCCTGTGGGGGTCTCCTCTCTCCCCAGGAAAATGGGCTGGCTCTGTTCTCCCGCCCCGGCTCCCCCTGGCGTGTCTGCCTCCAGCCGTGGGGTTTTGCCGTGACTCAGAGACAAGTGACACAACCCCGCAGAGAATTTAACAAACCAATGAAACCCCCAAATTCCATTTCAAATATATATTTTTTTATTTTATTTGCTCTCGGAAAGGAGGCCCTAATTGGCCATTAAGAAGTGCGGTGCCATCCAGTCTATGGGTCCCTTGGATCTATCCGGCTGGCTCCCGAGTTGAATGGAGAGAGAGGCTTTCACTCAATGTCAAGCCCATTTAACTCACAGTTCCATTTCCTCCCACACCTGGAGAAACTAACGTATTTATTAAAGCGTTTTGATCCTTCGGAGACAGATTAATAAGAAGCCCGTGTCAGTGTTGTATGATAAAACGAGTCAATAAACAGAAATGCGCGTTGACATCATATATACTGAGCCACAAGTGGTACCGTGTATATTCGTGTTGTCACAGAGAAAAATGACCTAGGAGAGAAAATCCGAGGTCTGGCATTTCCATTATTAAATGGGCACTCTAAATCTCGGCCTTCAAGGTGCACGAGTGCAGGTGGGCGTGTGCTGGCTTGTGTGTATTTGCTTTGGAGCAAATCTATTTTTTTTTTTTTTTAAGGTCTGAGACTAGTACAAGAATTTGAATGTGGACTTTGGAACTAGAACTGATGATGTGATGAGTTTCTGTTTCGCTTCGCCGTGGCTTTGCAGACCACGGCCCGTTACCCCAGACAACACGGAAGCAAGGGGGCGTGCTGCTCTCCAGCGAAACTTGATCGCGCTGGAAATCACAAGGGTCCGGGGCATTGGTCTAGAGACACGGAACCGAGAAAAGCTCCACATCTGTCCATTTGCAAAGAGACGATCTGTTTCGTATCTCCTTATCGAAGGCTTGTGCATTGTTGGCAATCTGTTGTGACCTTGTATTTTGGGGGTACTTCAGCTTTCAGGAACTAATTCAGGAAGTAGTTTTGCGTGCGACACTTCTCATAATTAGAGACTCTTCTGGGCAGATGCTTCACTCTCACTTCAACAAGAGCTCTCCTTTGGAAGGAAAGGTTAACGTGGAAATAATACAGATTGTACTTTACAACTTGACAGCCGACATCTTCATATTGAAAACAGTCACCTGCTTGAAAGGCTAGTCGCTCCTGACTTTTTTCTTTTTTTTTACTTTTTAAAAAATTAAACTATTTGAGTAAAATTTAATTGTGTTGAAATGAAGATTAGCATCATGATTTAATATAACTAGGGAAAGGTCTTTCGTTTTGACTAAGGAACTCTGAAATTCAATAAGTGACAAAGTTAATTAGATAACAAGAAGTGTCTGTTTTGTTAATCTTGCAACCGGAATGAGACTCGATGGCAACACTAACAAGATGGCATTTTTGAACTTCCAAAAGGCACACCACTCCTGTTCCTGACTCAGGGAGAAACAGATTCAGACCGAGTTATTGTAGAGAGCCCGACCTCTCTTTTGTTGTCTAATAACGGATTATTTATTTTTATTTTTTTATTTTTTTTGTTAGCATATTATGGGGGTACAAGTGTTAAGGTTACATATATTGCCCATGCCCCCCTCCCCCCTCGAGTAAGAGCTTCAAGCATGTCCATCCCCCAAACGTTGCACATCTCACTCATTGTGGTTGTATATACCCACCCCACCTTCCCTCTCCCACCCTCCCGACACCCGATAAATGTCACTCCTATATGTCCACTTAGGTGTTGATCCGTTAATACCAATTTGCTGGTGAGTACATGTGGTGCTGGTTTTTCCATTCTTGAGATACTTCACTTAGTAGAATGGGTTCCAGCTGTATCTAGGAATATACAAGAGGTGCTATGTCACCATTGTTTCTTAAAGCTGAGTAGTATTCCATGGTATACATATACCACATTTTATTAATCCACTCATGAATTGATGGGCACTTGGGTTGTTTCCACAGCTTTGCAATTGTGAATTGTGCTGCTAGAAACATTCGAGTGCAGGTGTCTTTTTCATAAAGTGACTTTTGATCTTTTGGGTAGATGCCCAGTAGTGGAATTGCTGAATCAAATGGTAGAAAGCCAAAATTATTAACCTCTCAAATCCTGTGCATAAAAAGGAATGACTATCTAAAACCAGCGGGAAAATGAGATGTGGGTGATGGTGTCTGTGGTTGTCTGATTATGATCTGCCCCCTTCCTGATTTAATCAGCCTGCCCCCAGGGACCAGGAGCAGAGCCGAGCTGGGTGTGGGGGCTTCGCCACCAGTCCAAGACAGACAAGCTGCACCCGGTCATGGACTCCCCCTGGGGAAAGAAGCTCAGCGTTTGCTTTTAGTTTGGAGCTCAGGGGAAGACAGGAGAAGGCAGGGAGAACCAAAGAGAGAGAGAAAGAGAAAGAGTATGTTTAATTGATTTGAAACTCAGCCCCTTCCCTCTCTGGTTGGCAAAACCACATTCTACCCTTCCCTTCATCTGTAGATTTGGGTTGACTCTGTGCAGTAACAGGCAACGGCAACACTATTTGCGATCCCAAAGTGCTTTTACATATAGCATCCTGTGATCACGAACCCTTCATCCAACAGGTATTACAGTGCCTCAATTGCAAAGGAAGAAAGGAAGGCCCAGAGATTATAAAGACCATCTCAGAAAACCTGACTTGGCTGGGCCCAAAGTCACTGGGTACATTGTAATCACCGCTGGTTTTGGCCAAGGGCCCCCTGGCCTCCCATGCACTGGTGACAATGACTTGGAAGAACCGTGTCCATAGCTGGTGCATCCCAGGCAATCGCTTCTCTGGGGTCAGCTGCTCACTGGCATCCTGGTCAGCTCTCTGTGCCTATCTTTTTCTTTCTTGTCACCAGGGCTTTGTATGTTACCGTCTCAGACCAAATTGGAGGTTTTAGCAAGCGGGCGGGTGAGGGGGTTCGTGCTGAGCTGGCAGCTGCCCGTGCCCGCCAGGGCGATGCTGGAGTTTTAACCTGGGAAGTCCTGGACTGAAGCCATTGGCGGCAGCACGCCATCTCCTGACCGCGGAGAACATCCCCGGGCCCAAAACCGAATCCTCGTTGGCACAAAAGCCACAGAAATGCTCTCCAGTTCTGATGTGGCACAAAATCTGGCGAGTAGTGTATTTTTTTACAAAATAAAGCAACAGATATAGGAACAGGTTTATTTTGGAAATAAGCTCTTTGAAGAACAAGTTCCTAAAAAAAGCTGGAAGTTCTGCAAGCAAACCTGCAGAATTTCTCTTTCTACAGAAGTTAAATGTCTCAGCAGAGCCTGAGTGGGAGAGGCCAGGCCGCCACGCCCCGTGGCTTTTCCCAGTGGGGTTGGCCGGCAGGTGGAAAGCGAGGTGGGGGGGTCTGTGACTCTTGCACCCCACCTGCTCCTCCAGCGTGGGGACCACGGCCCGGCTCTGTCAGATGGCCCAGGCCCAGGACACTCCCTGCCTGTCACATCACCCCAACAGCAGAGGTCACCGAGGATGGAGACCCCTGGATTAGGAGACAGGTGTGGAGGAAGCAGGCGAGGCCTGGCTCCTAACGTGCGCTCGTGCGGCGGTGGCTTGTGATTTCCTGTCCCGCCCCGTGGCTCAGGCCCCGGCCCTGTGCTAGGTCAGGCCCCGGCTGTGTGCTGGTGGAGCTGTAACACCCGGCCCGTCCCACATCGCACCCCCCATCCCCTCGGCTTCCTCCCCCATTTGCTGTAAGAGTAAGATTAGAACAACAACTGCCCAACGCCTATTTGATTTTTAACAACATGGCACCACCACGAGCGATGGCTTTATGTCACGGGTAACTATCAGGGTCACACCCTCTGTACCCACTGCAGCGGACACTGCACTGACCCACTATCAGGGCCACACCCTCTGTACCCACTGCAGCGGACACTGCACTGACCCACTATCAGGGCCACACCCTCTGTACCCACTGCAGCGGACACTGCACTGACCCACTATCAGGGCCACACCCTCTGTACCCACTGCAGCGGACACTGCACTGACCCACTATCAGGGCCACACCCTCTGTACCCACTGCAGCGGACACTGCACTGACCCACTATCAGGGCCACACCCTCTGTACCCACTGCAGCGGACACTGCACTGACCCACTATCAGGGCCACACCCTCTGTACCCACTGCAGCGGACACTGCACTGACCCACTATCAGGGCCACACCCTCTGTACCCACTGCAGCGGACACTGCACTGACCCACTATCAGGGCCACACCCTCTGTACCCACTGCAGCGGACACTGCACTGACCCACTATCAGGGTCACACCCTCTGTACCCACTGCAGCGGATACTGGCAGGGGCCCTCTGAAGGAGGAGGCAGGTGACCACGGGACCCAGCCTGTCTGCGGTCAGTTCCTACCTGCTGCTATGGCATAATCATGTGCACCCCTTTCCACTCCCGAACGCGCCCCACTTTGTTCGGCACCACCCGTGCTCACCCTGTCATAGCCATGTTGTATGAACCAGGACATGGAAGGTCAGAGACATGGGTTGCCCCGAGTGCGCAGGGCCCAGGGTGCAGCCTTGCCGTTCGGCCCGGTGGCGGGGGCCCTGACGTCAGGACAGACACACGGAGCTGCACGCCACGCTCCCTGCGCCTCACGTGATGGCTGTATCACTGGGCACCTGCAGGTGACCGTGGCCACCTCTACTGTCACAGGACAGGAAGGCCTCCTTGTGAACGACTAGAGACAAGCCAGAGGCCCTGAGAAGCCACATTTTAACATGAGCAACGACACGTGTGAGAGGTTGAGACAATCTGCAGAGCACGAGTGGCGCCCACCTGTGCCCCCCCCAGCCCTGAGCCGGGGCTGCACCTGCTCGGGCTGCCAGCCAGGTGGGGAAACGGGGGGAGCTTCTAAAGCTGTTCCTGTTTCACAAAAGCATAAGGTCCTACTTATGAGAAAATCAAATTTGCTCTATTTTATGGTTTTGATTTCTTTAATTTTGAATTCTGCACGGGGGAAAGAGGGGGCCTCATGTTCTTTCCCTGCGGATCTGTGGGTCTTAGTGGGACCCAACGTGCGTCTCCGTGAGGACAGAGGCCAACCAAGTGGAACTCGTGTCCCACAGGACAGCTGTGGCCCTGTGTGTCAGTTCCAGCCACCGCTGTGGCTTTTCAGCCCGTTCAGAGTCTGCACGTGGCACGTGGCACGTTCCACGGCAGGGCAGGCCATTGAATGGCTGTGTGCGGACATCAAGAGCCCAGAGGGTGTGAGGGAGGCGCCCTCAGGGTGGGGCCTCCAGCGGGAAGGGCTGTCCTTTAGGACGGGACACATAAAATGATGGGGCCATCGTGGCCATGGGCGTCTGGGGCTTGCCTTGGAGCACACACTTTTGAGTCCACGTCTGGCCTTTTAACTACAAGCCTTCTGGCCGCAAGCGTGTGCTTCCTGCGCTAGGCTCGAGTCGCCCGCTTTGAGATGCCTCTGCTGAGTGTGTGAGGACCCCCTGCCTCTCGGCTGGGGAGGGGCCGCCCTGCAGTGACCTGCCAACACCGGCTGGGATTCGCCAGCCTGTGCAGAACTATGCGACTCCTGACTAAATCTTAGCTGCGAGAAATTGCCAACATTTTGAATTCTGCGCCTAAACCTAGACTTCAATTGTTGTTCAGCGTGGCATCGTTGCAGCGTCTCATGGCTGGAACGTGCGGAAAACACCTACTGTGAGAGGCGGCGCACCTGTTTTCAAGGTGTTCTTCTCTGGCAATGTCAACACAGGACCACACTAATTTTTTCCTCCTAAGTCGTGCATTTATCACCTTGACTATTGCCCAGGAAAAAGCAGACGACAGGGAACGAGCTGATGAAAAACACTTTCTTTTCAAGGAAACGTCGGGAAGCCAAAGACAGCACTCCTGCCACGCTCCTGCCGGTGTGAGCAGTCCACACGCGCCCGCGGGGGGCGGCCGGGCGGCTGCGGCGTCCCCAGGGAGGGTTCTTGGCCACTCTGGGAACGGCCAGTCCCAGAGCACCGCGGTGGCGCTGGCGGACCGGTGCGGGACCCGCCTGTTCGGGTTTCCCGCAAGGCCACGGACCTGCCGTTTCCGCCTCAGACCCCAGATGACAGACCCGGCTCCCTCCGCTGAGCTCCAGGCCCGCAAGTCCGGGCTCCTGTTAGCCGGGAAACGGAACGTGGGATGGGGCCATTCCACAGGCCAGCTGTGCTGGGCCTCAGCACCCAGAGGTGCGTTCAGATGTTTTTCTGGATGTTTCTGTGAGGGCGTTTGTGGACGGGATCGACATCTATGCTGGTAGACTCTGAGCCGAACAGATGCCCCTCCGCGATGGGGTGGGGGGCCCCAGCCGATGGGTGGGGGCCTTACGGAACCAAGCCCGGTGCCCCCGAGTGAGAAGGAATCCGAGCAGACCGCCCTCGCGTCTCCCCGCGCGTCCAGCCTCCACAGTGGCATGAGCCAGTTCCGAGAGATAAATTCCTCTCTCTCTCCCTGCACTCGCTGCACCCCTCACAAGGCAGAGCGAGGTGCGAAGGAAGGAGATTTCCACGTTAGAAAGTCAGAGAAGTCTCACAAAAGAGGTGACCTTTGACCCACGTTTGGAAGGAGGGGTGCGACGTGCTCACTAGACTGGGGAGGAAGGTGTTGCCCAGCCAGGGGGCTGGAGACATCCGTTGGTTGAGCCGAGGGGTGAAGGTGGAAGTTGAGGAGTAAAAATTAGCAGAGGCCAGACCTTGGACCGACAGCCTTGTACGTAGGAGACAAAAGCACCCAGGTTCACCCTGGACTTTTCTGTACCGGAAACCCCGCATGCAGAGAGCCCCTTGCAGTCTGCCCGGGGCCGTCCGGTTTGCAAGCAGAGGGTCCCACAGCCAGGGCAGCCCCCGCCTCGGTCCCTGGGGACCCCCGGCCCCGCATGAAGCTTCCTTCAGCTACTGCCTCCCAGCCTCTACCTCAAGGGCCGAGGTTGGAGGGACAAGAACACCCCTGTTCTCTGCATCTTCCTTTTGCCTCCATAGTAAACTTTCATGGGGGCTTTTCTTTCCTTTTTTTTTTTTTTTTTTTAAGACAGAGGCTAGAGTGAGTGCTGTGGCGTCAGCCTAGATCACAGCAACCTCCAACTCCTGGGCTCAAGCAATCCTGCTGCCTCAGCCTCCCGAGTAGCTGGGACCACAGGCATGCGCCACCATGCCCGGCTCATTTTTTCTATATATATATTAGTTGGCCGATTAATTTCTTTGTATTTTTAGTAGAGACGGGGTCTCGCTCTTGCTCAGGCTGGTGTCAAACTCTTGACCTTGAGCGATCTGCCTGCCTCGGCCTCCCAGAGTGCTGGGATTACAGGCGTGAGCCACCGTGCCCGGCCAGGGGGCCTTTTCTTTAGAGAATGTTTGGATTAACAAATACAAACTGGCGCACGGGTTGTCACGGCAGCACTATTCGCAGTCGCCAAGACGTGGAACAACTCCAGTGTCCACCAACTGGCGAAGGGACGTAGGGCGGTGCCGCTGGGCGACAGCACGCTGCTCAGGCGGGAAGGAAGGAGGTACGGATAGGCGTGCGCCGTGGACAGCCTTGACGTGTTCTGCTGTGCGCAGTGAGCCAGGGCGACAGGCCACCGTTTTGCGATTCCGACTGTAGGAAACGTCCAGAACAGGCTTGTCTGCAGGGACAGAGAAGAGATTAGCAGCTGCGTACGGCTCAGGTGCTCGGAGGATTAGGGAGTGACTGCTCATGCTGTAGGGTTTCCTTTCAGGGTGATGAAAATGTTCTGGACCTGGACAGAGGTGATGACTGCGCAAGGGTGGGAATGTGCTCGACGTCGCTGATGGAAATTTTATATTGTGTGTATTTTACCGCCATGAAAAATAGCAACAACAAAACATGAGTCTGGCCCATGGTCCAGGGCAACTCTGAGTATCCAAGGCCATTCTGCCTCCCTCTAGACCGAGTTGCTGGGTAATTTAATTTTTAATTTCATTATTTTATTTTATTTTTACATTAAAAACCCATCTGTGAACCTCAGGCTTATTTTCCTTTGAAAATGACTAATTTCATGTTTTGTACGTGCACGATGAATGCTGACAAGTCTTCACACGTCACCAGGAGGCCGTGACTGTGGCGACTGTCCCCCTTAATATCCCTTGCGCAAGAGCCGATAGGACCACTCATCCCAGGGCACACGCGGGGCTCTCGCTCGCGCCGCGGCCGTCTGGCTTCCTGACCTCGCCGTGCTGCAGGGCGCCACCGTGGTTCGCGCTCGCCGTGGGGTTCTCCTAATTGCCTGGTCATTAAAGAGGGTAGGAGAATTGTGTCACCCTCCGGCGCATTCCTCTCAGGATAGATGGCCCCTCAGCTGCCGGTGGCTAAAATGATACAGATGCCTCATCCCATCTTGAATATTAATATCCACCCCAAACTCTCAACAACATTGTAATTTGGCAGTGCTCAGTGGTGCTTCTGCCTTTCCAGCCAAATGACATTTGTCACCCTCAAGTAGGAACAATTATTAATAATTTTCATTTCATTAGAAGCACTACAATGAAATGTCAACAGCCTTAAGAGTGCATCAGAAGTGTACAAATTAATTTTGATTTTCTGAAGTGTAATTACTTCTGTAAGTACTAGACTGTGTAATCACTTTGGGCGTTATTACTTGTGCAATCAATTATACTTAAATGCACTTATCTGTTTTCAAACATGATTTTCAGAGGTCACCTGTTGGTGTTTTTTTTTTTATTTTTTTGAGATGATAATAGGAAGTTGCTATAATTCACATTGCACGGGCAGCGGCCCAAAGACGGGCAGGGTGGTGACGGAGCACACTGAAATATAACAGCAAACATTGGGTTAGCGGGAGACCACTGCCTCTTTCATGTGAATTTGGGGCTTCATTAGCTCCACTTTAATTCTGGCTGGGGCAGCACACATGGTGACTAAAACAGGCTTTTGCAGTGGAGAACTAAAGGAGGTTCATGTCTACTTTAGAGGGTGTGTGCTCAAAACACGGGTTCCGACATCCGGCGTTCCAACTCACTAGCTGGGCACCGCCGAGCAAGTCACTGAACACCTCTGAGCTGGCGTTTGTCGAGTTTAACCCCGGGGCAACGCGGCAGCTGCTTCCATGGGGCCATGGCCTTGTTTTCATCTTGGCCTGTTTCATCTTTACTCCAGAACCTGGTGCAGAGTAGATGCTCAATAAATATTTAGGGAATGAGTACATAAACAAGTGTTGTCATCAGAATTCAATGATAAAATGTAGAAGTGCTCACTAACTGTTAGCAAGTGTTATTGCTGTTATAAATCATCCTACTCAATCTAGTATTAATAATGATCACTTAAGTCTCAGGAAAGTCTATTGATTCTCCTTATTTTGGCCAGGAAACAGAGCCAAACTCAAGAAACCCCTGGGAAGATTCTATGTATTGCTTATAATTAAATAAATGCAAAATAAAACATCAAATGAATACCTTTATTGCCCATAGGATAGCAAAACAGAAAATCAGTACATTTCGGAGGTGGGGAGGGGGTGAGGACAGGGGCAGTTTCCTGCACCACTGGCAGCAGTGTAGACTGGCTCAACCTTTCTGAGGACGATTTGGCCAAATATATGAAAATTAAAAATGTACACAACTCTATGCCTGGGGAATTCTACTTTTGGTGTCTACTGTGTTTCCCTAAAAATAAGACAGGGTCTTATATTTATTTTTCCTCAAGAAGACACTCTAGGGCTTATTTTCAGGGGATGTGTTATTTTTTTTTAAGTATGGTATGACAGTCTACATTTATTCAAAAATAGTGAAGTCGTCGTCTTCTGGAACATCATCATAACTCTCCAAACCCCGAATTCCATCCTGAATTTGTTGCAACTCTATTTCCTTTAGAACCATTGGCCCCAATCTCTCATGTTGAGCCATAGAGCTCTCATGGGGCAGATGAGAAGGGCTGCTCGTCTTTACCGCTCCTTGACGACATGCATGGGTTGTGCAGATGTGCTGCGTAGCCATGCCCATCACTAGGTCTTATTTTTGGGGTAGGGCTTCTATTGCGCAAATGCTTAGAAATCCTGCTAAGGCTTATTTTATGGGTAGGGCTTATTTTTGGGGAAACATGGTATGTTACAGACATAATGATTAAGCAAAGATATATACACAAAGGATTGTTTTCAGTATTATTTATGTGCATAACAGGAAACACAATAATGTCTATGAGTAGAATACAGCCAGACAAGTCATGGCACACGCATGAAAGCAATCCTTTGTAGCCTCCAAGAAGATGAGTTTTTACGCATTGACATGTAAAATTTTCTAAGATATAGTCTTAAGTGACAAAAGCAAGTTGCAATCCAACCTATATAGCATGTTTGTATAGAATTGTTTTCTTTAATAGACTAGATTGCATGAAACCTAGGAAGAAGAAATCTGGAAAGTAAGTTATGGATCCAACATAAACTAAGTTATGGAAAAACATAAGTAGATATCTCTTGGGGGATGGGATTGAATGGATATGGTTGTTACTTATTACTTATTTTACATATTTTAAGTGCCGGCATTATATGTGACTTTATTTATTTTGCCTTTGTGAGAAATTTAAAATAAGTGCACCAACTTTATTTAAAGATAGTTTTAAATGTGTGAGAATTTCCTGGTAAGTAACCAGTCAAATCAATACATGGAGGGTAACCAAATCCACGTGACTGCCCCCTTGCTCACCTGGGCTAAGTGTCTGGGCCTGCCACATAATCGGCTAAGGCTGGAATGGATTAGCAAGTGAACTAGCATAAATGGAAGCTCCCGAAAGGAGATCGGAAGATTCATATAATTTATATGAAATATCTTTTCTTTAAACTTCAACATTTTCAGGAGCTTCCAGTGATATAACTTATAACTCTGATAAACAGAACTGACTTTCCAAAAATATGAACGGGACTCACAAAATTATGTCCTTGTCCTCGGAATGATCTCCATGGCTGGAAGCTAAATGGCTGCCGGGAAAGTTGTTATACCAAAACCCAGAAGGCCTGCCTCCGCGGAGATGGAAATAATGACTCCGGTTCTCTGGGAACGAGGACTGAAGTCGTGGTTTGTTTTACTTGGTGGAATCAATTCCATTTGGTGCCCACGAGTGAGGTGCCCATCTCACTTTTACTATGTTGACTTTTAAGAATCACAGTTTAAAACATCATATTAGTAAGTAAAATTATAATTACAAGGAAAATGATGGGACCATAAAATAAAAAAGTAAGCCCCATTTAAGAAAAATTAATCTACTGCTTTAAATAAAATAAAACCTTGCATTGACCTCAGAACTTGGTTAATGAGCCATTTGCCAAATTGTTTAGCTTTTATGGCTTGCCAAGTGTGTAATTACTTCGCTTGGCACTTTTATAAAATGTTATTATAAACTCTTCTTCCAAAGAAAATGATGCAACATAATTATTAACTCTAAAATTACACACACATTTATTGGCTCGTGTTTGCTTTCATGCTTCAGCTGTCATTCAGACGCCGGCCGCTTGAATTATGCACCTGCTCACAATGATGTTTTCAGTGTGTTTCCACTAATTTCCCATTATATGGTAGAAAGCCAAACACTGGGAAGGATAAAATAACAAAACCCGGGCTTTAACAGAAAATCGCTTCCCGTGCAGTTGGAGACCCGGTCCCACTCACACGGAGGGACGGCGGAATCCGGCCCGTGTCCGGGGTGCCGTCCGCAGCCCGTGGTCTGCGTTTCCACCCACCGCGAGTATCTCAGCCAGAACCAGCGCCTGAGACCCAGACACGCGAGGCCGGCTGGCCCCAGCCCGGGTCGGATTTTGTTCTTGTTTCTCCTGGATGTCACCTCTGAAAGGAGGACAAAGAATACCCCGCCCTATTTTTTAATAGACGCAAGGAAGGTGGCCAAGGGAAAAAGCTTCACGGAAATGAAAGCCTTTATTTAAATGTGGTCTTGACTCAAATCCCGTCTTCCAATTTCCTTTATCGCAGGCACCTGCTGCCTGCTCAGCGGCCGCTCCCAGGGCTGGTCTTACGCCGGCCCAAGTCCGGCCCGCACGGCTCTCGGGCCTTTGGAGACGCCCGGCGATTATTTAGGAACCGACTGAATGACCACAGTCTCTGTTCGCTTCAGCTCGCCGGTGAATCAGGACGGGGAGGCTGTCGTGGGCTGACCCGTGCCCCCCACTTCCCGGATGGGCGTGCTGAGGTCCTCAGAGTGTGGGCGCGTGTGGACAGAGGGCCTCTCACGGGGTGACGGAGGTTAAATGAGGTCATTCGAGGGGGCCCTAATCCAGTGACTGGTGTCCTTATAAGAAGAGATGGAGGGCAGACGCTCACCCAGAGGGACGACCGTGATGCGGGCAGCGGGCTCCGGAGAAGCCCACCCTGCTAACACCCCCGTCTGGGACTCCTGGTCTCCAGAAAGGTGAGAAGATACTGTCATTTAAGCCACCCAGTCCGCGGTTCTTTATCACGGCAGCCCTAGCGAACGAATACTTGGCTCTACTTTGTAGCAAACTCTTTATAAGCGACTGTGGAGGAAGTCAAGCTAATTCCACTGAAGCATCATCCCACATCCCAGCACAGAAAGAAGTGAATTCAATGTGCCAGCACCGTGGGGACATCGCACAGAAGTGCCGTCTCCCGGGATCCTGGAGCTCCTGGCTCCTGGGGTGGCCGTGTCCAGGGAGAATGGGAGCTGATGTATCAATCGCCACTTTCTTCACTCAACTGGACAACTTAGAGTAAAGCTCCCAAAGTGTCAGACTTCCCAAGACGTCAGATTAAAGATCCCCTGAGAGTTGCTGGAAATTTCCTAATTATTGTGCATTGGAGAATTCTAGAAATCTAGGCACAAATCTGTGCACATTGACATTGGCCTCCCAAGACTGGAGAAGCAGCTGTCATCTTCTTCTTCTCGTGACGTGCCACGCTGCAGCTGTCGGCTCAGTTGCCTCCACCCGCAGAAATGCAGCAGTGGATCAAATTCCACCTGCGCCCCAGCCGTGCACCGTGTCGATGGAGATCCTAAGTTGAACAGGAAGTCACTTGCACAGAAACAGGTTTTAGTGCCTCTTTAGATGTTGAACTAGGATGTATATCGCTCAAATAAATTAAAATAAGAAAGCAAATAGCGTTTAGAATTCTTGAGGCACAGTGCTGAGTTATTTTCGCTTTTCCTGACCCTGCACTTCCTAAATCGATTGCTGCTTTTGCTTCTAATTTAGCAACAGAGTCTCATATTTATTTCTCTGGGGGGAGAAGACACAAACAGAGAAGATTTGCAAACATAACCTTTTCTTCCCTACGAGCAGTGAGAGTTTATCGATACCGACCCACCGTGACCAGGCCCTCGAGTGTTTTCTAAGATATTCTTTTGCTTTTTTGCTGCATACCTCCTCAGATCATCCAAGAGAAATCACATGCAAACATGCACGGTGCATTCTTAGAAAACATTTTTAGGTCCCATTTGAAGGAAGGAGTGAGACATATTTTCACTTTTACACCTTCTGTTCCCAAATGAAAACATTGACTTGAAAGCCAGGCTTGCAAACAGCTTTCCACTTAAACAATAAAACCACACTGAAATCCTTCCAGCAATACAGCAGCCGCGCATCCAACACAGAAATCCTGTGTTTGTGGCCACGTAGGGTCTATGGAAATGCACCAAATAAAATCAAAGGAGTGTGTTGCTTTTCATACTCAAGACAGTATGCTATGAGAATGTTCACTTAGCACTTGTAGAAACCCCAAATTAAACAAGGGGAAGAAGAAGACAGTTCTGCTTATTACCCACTGGGTAATGAAGTCAGATTGACAGAAGAAAAGGATACAACCCTCTACGTTTTACTCATAGGGGAATCCACGTTTCTCCAGGAAGAAGTTGCCCCCCCAACCGCAGGCAAAGTTAACGTTGGCGGTGCTGGTTCCTGGTGGAACGTTTGGACAGAGCTCGCACGGCCCTCTCGCTGCAGATCTCACAGCGACTGCCAACTGTAAACCGGCAGCGTGCGCTTCGCTTTGCCAAATGTGTTATTTTCTCCGAGAGATTAACTGGAGAAAAAAAGACAAAGTCAGGCACATATTAATTTCTGGACTCACACAAAGCGGGGTGACACTGTACCTGGCACAGCCCCATTTTAATGTCCACTCGGTAAGACGGCATTCTCTGAGACGTGCACCTTCCTTGTCACGGCGCGGAAGCTCGCCACGCAGCGTGAGATCATGCTGCTATCAGAGCCGCACTAATGCAATCCCCGCTCTGCAGATGGAAGTGTCTTGCATTAGCACTTCATAAAACTCATCCACTTTTACTAATTCGATTCAGGGACAAAAAGATGAACCATTTCCTTTGGTCCATAGTCACCTTAAAACCTGCTGTCTAAATTAAAGCAGTGCACAAGTTATATCGTTTGCTTATAATTGGAAAAAAAATGTTTTTTTAATACAGACAAGGTCTCGCTTTGTCACCCAGGCTGGAGTGCAGTGGCCTGATCATAGCGCAATCACTGCAGCCTCCAACTCCCGGGCTCAAGCAATCCTACTGCCTCAGCCTCCCCAGTAGCTGGGACTATAGGCACATGCCACCATACCCTTCTCATTTTTTAATGTTTTGTAGAGACAGGGTCTTGCTCTGTTGCCCAGGCTAGTCTTAAACTCCTGGCCTCAAGTGATCCTCTCACCTCGGCCTCCCAAAGTGCTAAGATTACAGGCACGAGCCACTATGTCCTGCCCAGGAAAACTTTTTTTAATCAGCATAATGTACTTCAAATTATATATGAATATAAGTGGAACTTATATTCCATAAATGGAACTTAGGTTGCACAAGGAGCATTTGCAATTGCTGTTTCTCAAAAGCCACATTTCCTGATATTTTCCTGATTTCCTGAATTGCGTTGCAATCACACAATTTTCAAGTAAGATGACAAATCTTTCTTTTAATGAAGAACTTTTCCTTCAGGAGGCACAATCCTGGGGATTGACAATCCAGCGAGAGATTGAAGTTTCCCCATTGCCAAAGTGAGCTTATATGGTGTCACAGTGGAGTGAGAGAAACAAATACTCTTCAAGGTGGTGCCTCAGTGCCAGGGCTGGAGAGATGTGCTGTAGCCCGAAGACAGAGGGAAAGGACGCGGGAGGGAGGGACGGACGGGCAGGGCGTGGGATGCCGAGTGTCCCCGGGTCCCAAGCGGGGGTGGGAGGAGTCACCCCCTTGCTGTCCCAGAGGAGGACCTGCTCGACCCCACCCTCCGTTGCTGAACCTACCGAGCGGGGAAGCGTGGACTACCCCGCCCCCAGCAGGGCTGGATTTTCTGTCCTTTAGCTCTTTGCTCCTCCCCTTTCAAGGTATCTGTCACCATCACCGAGGCAGAGCTCACGCTGCGGGGCGACAGCCCGCTCCAACCGGGCCGAGAAGCACAGAGGCGCAGCTTCCACGCTTGCACACGGCGTGTGATCCTGCCCAGCCTGCTTGGCGGGAAATGGGCTCTCCAGGCGGCGCTCGCTTTGCACTTCGCAGTTTAACTAAAGAGCTGCCCTTCCGTCCCTTGCGGGAGGATGCTCCTTTTCCAAACATTGGCGGCATCTTCCTTCCCTCTCCCTCTCCCTGAGACACGGTCTGGCGCCGGGTGGCTGGGCAGCTCGCGGCCTCGGGGAGAGGGTGCCGCTGAGAGGCCGTGGCTCCCGGGACTTGGCCGGTTGGGGAAGGGCCGTCTCTTGTGCGTGGCCGGGTCACTGTTCCGTCCCCGCTGGCCTCTGTGACTGCTGAGGGCACAGCCAAGGAATTCAGGGCCTACTTCTCTCAGCTCGTTAAGATCCCAGGATCCGTCCCAGGATCCGTCCCTGGATCCACTGCAGCCCCTTTGGGCCCGGCTCGCTCACGCTCAGTCTTTGGCCGGGTGGTTCTCTTTGCGTCTCTCTGCCATAGGGTCACTTCCAAAGTGCTGCCACCTCTCCTGGGACCGGTAGAAACCCTCCTCTGCTTCCCCTCACACTCCATGACTTACCGGGGCAAGGGGCACTTGCGAAGTGGTGTTCTTGCAGAATGTCCCATGGGAGTTACATCCCTGCACCCAGGCAGCCTGGCGTGGCGGTAAAGACGATGGCTCCAGGTTTCTAACTGCCTGTGTTGGAATCTGGGCCATGTATGATCTCTGAGAACTTGGCCGAAGCGCTTAAGTTTCTAATGCCTGAGAGTTTCCTGCCCTGCAAATTGAGAATGATGAAAATAGGTAACTTCTGCCTCATGTGTTAATACTCTTGCAGCACTTAGAACGGTGGATGTCATGTTAGGCCTCAAAAACTACTGGCCATCAGTATAACAATAATAATAATAATATGATGCTGAGTCTATTGCAGTAGATGGATAGTACTTGGAAAAGTACATGTCTCGCTGCTGAGCCAGTATGGTTCTAGAGACTTCTAAGATGTTGAACGACTGCTAGAAAACCCACAACTCTTTGTCATGTGCCAGATACAGCAGTAAGCAAATTATAATGCCTCGAGACTGGTCTGATTTAGACCAATTTTATAGCTAGGGAAAAGGATAGGTCAGAGAAATTATATTACCCATCCTGGGTAGAGAAATCTCTCAATTTCAATTTGTAGTTTGAGTCATCATTTCAAATTAAGTTTGAAATAATATGCTCAATGCACATTTATGTATTCATATTAAATATATACATATATTCAAATATATATATATTCAAATTGGCACTCTGTATGGACCATACTGGTCTCCCGCCATTGACTACACTGGGGACCTGGAGAGGTGGCATCCAGACGTCAGCCAAGCTGCCCTCACCTACGGTCTCACAGGAGGATCCACTTGCAAGGTTCTCACTCTCCTGGGTAAGGACAGCAGGCCTCAGTTTCTCCCCCTCGGCCTCTCCACAGGTGCCCCGCGTGCCCCGGGGGGTGGCAGCTGGCTTGTCCCAGACAGTGACCTGAGAGACAGAGCAAGGAAGGGGCGGCGGTCTGTTTTGTGGTCCCCGAGGCCGCACCGCCCCGCTGGGCTTGTTCTGCCAGTCAGAAGTGGGTCGGCAAGTCCCGCTCAGGCTGAGGGGGAGGAACGTCAGGCTCTGCCTCTTGATGGGGGAATCTGGACGAGCCTGTGGCTGTGTGAGAACCGCTGTATCCATCTCACACTCCAGACCCGGGCGGCCCCGCTGCACCAGGTGCGCCGTGGTGTGCAGGTCTGCTGCTCCGGGCCGCCCTGGCCACGGCTCGGGCAGTGTGCACTGTCCGTGCGCCATGCCGCCAGCAGCCACCGCCGACGGGGCACGGGCCTGTAGGGTTGCTGCAACAGAGGCACCTGGCTTTCCCCCAAGCTAGCCAGTGACCCCAAACAGTCGTATTTTGAAATGGCTGAAAACATGAAAGGGCATAATTTATGGCAGGGCATGCAGCTATTACAGCAGAGCCAAATGATGACCCTTTGGCAGTAGCAGCCAGCGTCCGTGGCGTTCAGCCCACCCAGGTAGACTCCGTTCCTCCCTCCTAGGTGCCTCTTCAAAGGGCTTTCCCTAGTGCCTGACACTGGTCTGGCTTTCGGTCTTTTTCCATCACCATGCCCTTCGTCCGTGTAATTACCTGCATTTGGGATACCGTCCCTCTCTTCATCCTGCAGTCTCGGCTAGATGAAGCCTCTCAGACCAACCTACCCACAAAGCACCTACGGTCTGTTACCTTATGGGCCATGCTTTATTTTATGCATTATAGGCTATGTTTTATTTTCCTTGATGGAACTTAACACACTTTGTAATTACATGGTCACGTGCATGTTTGCTGGTCTGTTGCCTCTCCACCTCCCTAGATTAGAAGTGCTGTGAAGGCAGTTTTGTTCCAAATATTCCCTTTTGGATGGTTTTAGTTCCCATCGATGCGCTCACACACACATATACACATACACACGTATACACACATGTATATGCATACACATGTACACACATGTATACACATACATATACACATATATGCATACACACGTATACACGTACACGCGTGCACACATACACGTGTGTCTATGTGTGTGTGTGTGCAGGCATCTCTACAGAGCATGGATGAGAAAATGGGACGTAGGGAGAAGTCGATGCAGACCTTGTTAGCTCCAATTACGTTTCCCAGAACTTGTAGCTAAAAGTTAATAAAATCCAGCATCTCTGTTAGCATTTAGAATTGTTAATTTATGGGCAAGCGATTTAGATGAATTTTAGATGAGAAATTGAATTTTCGGCAGCACAGCAGGAAAATCACCGCATAACGTAGCGGAGAATAGTTATCAGTGATTAGTGTCCCTGCGTCTGACGCGGTTTCACGCCGCATGGGGTGAAGTCGCCAGTTCCACAGACAAGACTTGCGACGCAGTGAGACAAGGCCGCGGGTAAAAGGGTCTGCACGGAATGGCAGTGAGGCAGACACAAGACGCTTCTTCAACTATGACAACAGAGAAGCGTGCTCCGGCCAAGCCTAGAAGCCACGGTCAGACACGTCCATTGGGAAACTGAATGGTGGCGGCAGGAGACCACGGGCGTGGCACATCCTATACCCAGGCTGAGCTGCGCATCTGTGGACAAACGGGCGTTCGGGTCATCACCCCAACCTTCCCTATATGAGGCCAAAATACACAGTCGAAAATAAGAATTTGACCTATCAACATGAAGATAACCATCTCTGTATTGAAAACATGTATCGTTGGCATTTTGCTGAGCAACTGACTGGCGGACTGGAGCTTTCCATGTGCACACGTGAGCCTGCCACACGCCAGCTGGGTGTGGCCCTGGAGACTCAGCAAGGACATCATCTCTACGACTGTGGGGTTTTCTCGGGAAATGCACCGTGGCCAGTGCTCCTGTGCTATCCGAAAACTAAGCAATGCGAGCCGTTCCATGTGCCTGAGAGCCTCCCATGTCATGTGATGGGGGGTACGGGCACGTGGATCTTTACGTGGCACCCCAGGCTTTCAGAGCCTGTGTTCCTCTCTCTGTGGGATTTAGGGAGTTTGGACAAGACACGATTCTTTGCTTTCGGAAAACCATTCCACAGGGAGGGCACAGTGGGATCCCTCGGAACGGACCATTGAGGAGGAGGGTGGGCATCGGTGACTCATTGGCAGTTGGGTGCGTGAACGTAACGAAGCTTTGCTCGGTGCTGCATTTGGATCGTGATATTTGGATCATCTATGAGAAAACAAGCCCACGTGGCTTCTGCAGGGCTTCATAATTATCCATAAATGGCCATAAAATTACTCAGTTTTATAAGTACAGCAAACGTGGTGACTTTAAAAAAAATTCATATGCCACAGAAATCTATTTGGACAATTGACAGCATCTCTGTCTTATTCAATTCTGACATTTACTGTGGTCTGTGACCAGGTTATAAATAATTATATTTCCTGTGAATTTATTTGCCTCAGTAAAATACAAAATGTAGTTTAAATATCCCAAATCTGTGATTGCTTTTAGAATATAAATATTCTCTCTGCTAGGAAACAGGTATGAATCATCAGGCTTTAGTGAAAAAATATCACACAGTCCTCATGCAGGTGACTGATGACTTCTTATCACAATTTCCACCGGGAGTTATCAGGCATCTGATGAGTCCTCCGTTATGTTTCAGGGTCTGTTTGACTAACAGAGGTAGAAATGTAGAAACTTTACAGCAAAGACTTCGTATCAAATATACACTTCTTCTACCTAAGACTGTTTAGAAACCAAACGTGAAACAGAATGCTGGAGCTCACATCATTATTTGTGCACGTTTTCGCATTTACGCAGCTCTGGTAAAAACCTCTCCTCTCCCGTTTTTGTTTTTTTTTTCCTCCTCTCCCTTTTGCATGCCCATAATTAAGTCTGCCGTCCTGCCGGCCTGTGGTATTTGACATGCTCAACTGAAAGCAAATAACAGAAATGCTAAATGACATTTCCACTTTCTTATTTAAAAGATTTATTATTCAGCCCTATCTCTGTGTGGCGTTTCTTCACTCTCTTATAAATATTTCACCCATTTCGAGAGCTTCAAACTTAAAATACTGATTTACTAAATTAACAACCCAAATAATTGAAGAACAGTGTACTTAAATGTCTGGTTATTTAACTTTTATTTTTGATAGTCGTTAGATTTTAATTCCCTGAAATGAAGCACTGTATGCAAATCTATCTCCACAGGGGACACATGGCCGCTTTGCTTCTTAAGAGTGGCCCAAACGTGGCTGCCCTAAAAGTATCTGAAAATATTAATTATTGAGAACTCACCACTCAATCTGAATAGTAGAAACATTTCGGAAGCTGTCTTTCTCCTTTTTTTTTTTTTTTTTAAATCTCCCTTCGTTTCCAAGATCACTAGCTACTCCCCGCTGCTGGGAATACTCTTCCCCCACACACAACCACATAACCTACTTCCAACCTTTCTCCAAATATTTGCACAGATTTTCACCTTCTCAGTGAGCGCAACGGAGACAGCACTATTCGAAATGGTGACGGCCTCTTCCCTCGCCTGGCCCAGACCTGCTGCCTTCTCTCGCCCTGCTGTGTCTTTTCCTGGCCCCTCTCTTTCTGAGGTGGGTTTCCATAACGAGTTTCCTCCCAGTGTATTATTATTTGCGGGTGGCCCACCCCTCCAGGCAGGCGAGCTCCATGAGGGCATGTGCTTTGCTCTTCACCGAGCCCCAAACCACCAGGAGGGTGCTTGTCCCCAAGCAGGTGCTCAGTTAATACCTTTACACCAATCCAAGGCCCCTGGGGAATTTGCTAGAATATCCAACTTTATTGATGTTCCATTCTTTGGACTGTTTGAATGTCTCACAAACATTTTTGCAATGAGAGCTTGAGCGTTTGGTTAGGAATAATCCACTTCTGTGTCCGCCACCCCTCGGCCACCTCAAAAATGTTGCCACCAACCTTTTGGTCAGTAAACTCCTACCCAACGCTGAAAGCTATTCGGTCACGCTAAGGCGCCGCATGCGAATCAAATCGAGTTTTATATTTTAGGTCATAAAACGGAATTCCGGCACTATCCTCAGACCTTTTTTACAAAAGGAGACATTTTTTCCCTCTTGGCTATTGTAGGCAGATCTGGAACTAAAACTAATCATTTCCGAATGGTTGTCACGGCGCTGAAAATGCCATTCTCCCTCCCACGGCCGCCGCTCCCGCCCGCGTCTGGCGGAAAACCCAGCCCCGCACTCCCGGCCTCCTCCCACGGTGACCCACAGTCCACCTCCCGAAATGCACGAGGTAACCTTGAGACACACGCGTAACATACGGCCAAGATAAATCCCATGTAAAATGACTACCTTTAGAAACACTTAACTATGTTATTATAGCATATTCCACATTAAGAGATTTTTTCCATTTATAGATAAATGGGTCCATTTGAGGAAACTAAAATTATGGTTTTTGCTTTCCCACAAAATTCTCTTTAATCCTGTTGTTACCCGGCTGACCTCTAAAGATAGTATCCTAAATCCACCTCAGACTTCTTCCATTTCTGTTTAATTCTGATTCCTTTTTCTGCAACCCAGCACTTGCAGTCTCCAGGGGGAAATAAAAGTCAATTAGTTTTTTTAAACGGCCAAGCAGGCCAGTGGTGACCTGTCGGCGGTGTTCCAACAGCTGCCCTTCCTGGAGCCCCCTCGGGTGCACCAGGGCCTGGGCTGGCGGACCCTGGCACCGGTCTCCGTGGTGACATGCAGGCCACCCAGGGCACACCTGTCTGATCTGCCTTCACCACCCCTCCTTCCAGCTGCCTCTGAGCGGCGTCTGGTCTTGCTGGCCTCACACTTTGGCCACGTTTTCTTCTGGAGGAGGAGGTGGCATCATTGCTATTCCCTCCTACCTACCCCAAATCAGAACTCAAAAGAAGTTAAAGAAGTTATGCCCGGTTATACGGCAAGCACAGGGTTTCTCAGTCCTGGCATCAGTGACGGTCGAGGACGGACCACTCTTTGTGCCGTGGGCTGTCCCTGGCCTCCACCTAGTCTACAGGTGGCAGCCGCATCCCTAGTTGTGATAAATGAATCTCCAGACATTGACAAATGTCCTCCAGGGCCAGAATTGGCCCCAGTTGAGAGCCCTTGGGGTGCCCTACCTCCACGGTGTGGGCTCCCAGCTGTGGAGCCACCCACGTGACCCTGGGGATGGCCCTGTGACTCCGGTCTTAGCGACAGAGGCTGGACCCCCCTTTTGGCCCTCACTACCTTTGTTCAAGAAGCTCACACCTCATAGGGCAGACGGGTGAGCACGAAGTTAGCCACGAGCATCTGCTCCCTTGTTTCGATTCCCGGCCCTGCCCACCCTCATCCCTGGGGAACACTGAGCCGAAAGCGTTAAAAGTGCAGCTTCCACAGAGCTTCTCTGTCCTGGAGAACCAGGCACGCCGTTTCCTCCCTCTACCTGCGGCTGGCATGTAGTAACCGCACGTGCTCATGGAACACGGAGTGTGCTTTGGGGCATGCACACGATGCACAGTGTGTTCAAGGCCGTCACCTCCGGCCTTCGCAAATCCAGCCCTCCACGCCCACCCACCTCGGGGCAGCCCGTTCCCTTCCCAGGCAGGGAGGCCGTCTGCGAACCCCGGCCCGTTCTGGAACGCGCCTCTCAGAGACACCCATGCGCCTCCCATAACGGGGCCACCCGCTGGCTCTCCGGCTGGTGGGAGGCGTTCTGGCACCAACTGCATATTCAAAAGATGAAACTAAATGTGTGAGGATTAAGTACTTCGGTGAAACAGAAATTACAATTACAGTATATTTTTTAACAGAAGTGAGCAGGTGGTGTTTTAAATCTATCCAAGATTAACCCGCATTCAACACTCTCAGCACCCCGGCTGCTGTAATAAACATTGTCTAATTAGGTATTCTTGGGATTGCATTTTATGTTGGGTTTTCAAATTGGAATTTGGATCCAACAGAAGTTATCTACACAGTGCAGTTTTTGTGTATAACAAAGTAGGGATTCAAAGTATTAAGTATTTTTGAGTAACTTCACTTTGAGGTCTCTGTGTAGCAGCTCTCCGGGAAGGAAAGGAGCCAGAGCCGCCGTGAGCTACAAGAGCTTAGAGCAGGTTTTCTGCCTTTTGAAGTTCTAGGTGCATCCAAGTATACTGCTGGTGGCTCGGGGTAGCAGTGCGGTTTGCAACGCTGCCTTTTCCTCAAATTCAGCCCATTCTCCTTGTTTGGTGACATTATTGGAGCTTTCACTGTCACTCTGTTGGATTATTTCAGTTTGGATTTTATGTACTAAGGGCCATTAACACATCCCTAATGCAGAGGGGCCAGACCCTCCTTGGTCTTTGCTTCACAATAAAGCCAACAATGGCGCGTGCCTTTATCGAGAGATGAGAACGGCAATAGAAGGGACTCCCTTTGGTGGAGGTGGCAGGATGATGCGACATTTCACTGGTTCCTTCTGTCTTAGGAGACTCCGCTAGCCACAGGCTGGGGCACACAACCATTTGAGATACCCTCATCAGAAGAATACATTTTTTGAGGCCTTTCCACGGCCGGCATCATTGTGACAATCCCTTCCTTCCCATCTTCCTCGCAGTGCGTTTCCTACCATGAGCATCACAGGTCGAAATAGCAGAGGGAGATACTTGACATCGAGTCCCAGGTCTGATCCAGTGTCTGCCCCGCTCGGCCAGCCCTGCTCTCGAAAGGTACAGACTTGGACTCTTGGAGTTCACTCTGGACCTTGGGAGTTCGGTTCCTCCTCGAATTTCTACAAAGGCCTGGGGGCTGACATCCTCAGGGTCATATCTGCCTCAGGACCGCCACTTCCTTGGCACACAGACCATCTCCCAGTCCTGCACACGGGCTTGTCTAAACCTCCCCACTGAGACAGAGGCCAAAACCAGCTCCTCCCCCAAGGGAATTCTTGATGCTTGAGACACTTGGTGTATACGGCAGGTGCTCACCATATTCAGAGGGACTGAGAAAGGAATCCTGCTGCAGGAATTCACACTCCAGCCTCTGCCCCCAAATTCAGATCGAGGCTGCTCTTGGCACAGCCAGGCCCACCGAGAGCTCAGAGCTGAAAGGTAGCGCCTTTCCCGCATGGAAAGGACATGACCCAGAGGGCTGTGGGAGCAGTCACCCCCTAGATTTGGGTGGAAATCTTTTGTTCTGTGCATTCTTGCCCGAGAGGCCCACCGTACCCTCGTGTGAGCATCAGAGACGTTTCAAACGCCAACGGAGCTGTTCAGAGAACGGCTCGCAGGAATCAGCACCGAGGACAGCGCTCACGTCCTCCCAGGTATTTGGCATCAGGAACAAAGCAGGTTTCCACTTCATGCTCAGTTTGCACGTCAAAGAAAGAAACCGCAGAGGCAAATATGCTCTATGGCCAAAGGTAACTGTGTTTGTTTCAGCTATAAGGAATTTCAAGGTCTTAAAGAATTGTAATGGTCTCTAATCTGATGAACAAAAGCAGAGAAATGCCGTGTTTCTCCGAAAATAAGACAAGGTCTTCTATTTATTTTTCCTCAAGAAGACACCCTAGGGCTTATTTTCAGGGGATGTGTTATTTTAAGTATGGTACAACCATATACATTTATTCAAATATAGTTAAATCATCTTCTTCTGGAACACCATCCTAACTCTCCAAACCTTGAATTCCATCCTGAATTTCTTGCGACTCTATATTTCCTTTAGAACCATTGGCCCCAATCTCTCATGTCGAGCAATAGAGCTCTCATGGGGCAGATGAGAAGGGCTGGTCGTCTTCTTTCCCGCTCCGCGACGAAATGCAAGGGTTGTGCAGATGCGCTGCGTAGCCACGACCGTCACTAGGTCTTATTTTCGAGGTAGGGCTTATGTTGCGCAAATGCTTAGAAATCCTGCTGGGGCTTATTTTATGGGTAGGTCTTATTTTCGGGGAAACATGGTGTTATTACTTTCAGCTTCCCCCTTGGGCCAGGTGCCGGCACCTCCCCTCCCACTCCACTGGGGACATTCCCACGCCCCCGACCCACAGGCTGGCGAAGCTCCAACGCCTCTGACTGACCCATCTCCTATGGCCCAGCCTTTCCCAGAGTGGAGCCTCTGGATTGGTGTCTGTGGTTTATCTTTAAAAATATGAACACATACATTTGGTAAATTATGTGTGATGTTAAATCAATTTTTTTTTTGTAGCAGGATTGCTCTTTAGCATAACAATTGCATCTGGATTCCTCAAGGAAAGAATAGAATATGCAGCATTTCTCACCCTTTTTTTTTTTAACACAAAAGCTTTGTGGGGTGCACCACTCAAGACTAGAGTTGGAAAGACACCCTGGTGAAAATGCCAGGCTTGGAAAGAAGCACCTGTTCTTGGAGGCAAGCGTGCGCCTCCTCCCCAAGAGAGCAGAGGACGTGGTTTGCCCACGTGGGTCCTGCTGCCCTACAGGTGACCAGGTCACATCCACAGGTGCAGCGTCTGTGACGGCCCAGGGTCTCCGACGTGTCCTACCTACTCTCGTTTCTGCTGCATTCCAGGTCCTCGCTCCTGCATCTCTCGTTCATCTGTCCCTATGGGTCAGCCATGGCACTCCCTCCCTCTCTCCTCCGTCCTCAGCAACTTCTCGAGGCTGCAGCCTGATCCCCAGGAACATTGGCCTCCGCTCTAGCCAGTGCATCCCTGCGGCACGGCGTAGGAACTTCCTTGCCTGGAGAACAGACGTTCTCAACACGTGGAGCAACTCAGCCTGCTCCTGGCTTCTCACAAGAGAAGGTACAGCAGTCAGACGGTGCTCTGTGGGTGGAAGACTCTCAGCTTGGCTAGGGCTCCTGCCGCCCGTCTGTAACCCCTCTTAGTGGCTCGGAGCATGGATTTGGTGCCTGACGGGTCTGTGTTCACGCCAGTTCCGCTCTGCTCCTCATCATCCGTGGAGTCTTGGGTAAGTCACGCAGCTTCTCCGAGCTTCAACACCTCTTCTGGAAACCAGTGATGATGACAGTAATAATTCCGTTATTGCTTATATATATTGCTGTGGGTTTTTCATAAGATAATGCATGTACCATCTTTAGTCTCAGTGTCTGACACATAGGAAATGGGAAATATATTAATGTATTCTCAGATATGTGTATTGTTATGAATGTTACCATTGGTGTTATTGCTGTTATTACCCCAACTGACTCCAGCAGCTCAATCCAGAGAGTGAGAACCTTCCAGAAACTGCCTCTCCCCTCTCGGCCCCCACCCCACCCCAGGCCAGGCAGCGGCAGGAATGTGCTCCTTCCCCGAAAACAGAGTCTGCTCCCCCCACCAGGAGGCTCGTGCGTGGAGCTGCGCCTCTCCAGATCAAACGCTGGTGTTGCAGCACATGGATTTATTTAGGCGTCATATTTGCCGGGTCGCTGTGCTGATAAACGATTGTTCTAATTAACATACCAGCACATGAATCACTTCTGGAGTTCCAGCCACACACGCTGCCCAGCTGCTGGTCACTTCTTCCCGATGATACCCAGGGGAGGTGTGACACACCTGCCGTTCTCCTCCTCCAGCCCTGGCCTCCCCGCTGGGCCCTGTGAAGGCAGCGGGCACCGAGGGGCGGGGAGGGTGCAGTGGGGAGCGGTCTGGGGGCCGCAGGTGCCGACTTGGTCTTTTTGATGACAACGTTCTCACCTAGATTATAGGACTCTTATAATGACAGGGGCAGGCCTGTCATTTCGTGAGACCTTCTGTCTTGAGCACAGAACCGAGCCTTTTATTACCAAGGGGCCGATTCAAGGTCTCTAAATCATAGACTTGGCTCAAGTCTCCCTCTGCCTTCCCAAGCTCTAAACCAAGCCCGCAGGCTGGCCGAGCGGCGCCGTCTCCTCGGGCATCGGACCCACCTGGCAGCACAGGAGCCCATGGGATGGACTGGCGTGCGGCCGGGTGGCAGAGCTGGGCAGATCCCCTGAGCAATGCTGGGCCTCTACCCGTGTCTCGTAATGCGTGCCTCAACACGTGATGGCAACTAGAAAAGAAAATGCGTTTGAATTCCCGTTCTCCCACTCAAGCCCCTCAAGTCCTCCAGTCCCCTCGAGAGACCCAGGTCGAGCGCACGCCCCATTCTGTCTTCTCGCCGCGGCCCGGGCGTGCACGCCTATTTTCGTCGTCGACCACTGAAATTCTCGGGGGGAAATCACAGGCCGTGCAGCGCCATCATTTGTTCCAGCCTCAGGTTCCACCCGGGGCTCAGCCACGTGCTGAACTGTGCATGCGTGTTCCCACCTCCGGCTTCTGCGGCGGGTCATGTCCTACTTTCAGTCCATAGGTCCCATAGTCTCCAACCCGTTCAGGGACCGTCATCATCCTCAAAGTCCTGAAAGACACAGCCCTAGATGCCAAGGTCCCAAATGTGGAAATCCCCCCAAATTAAAATCTCTGAGGGTCAAAATCCCTACAGTCCAAAATTCCTAATGTCTAAAATCCCCCAAACCACAATCCCTAAAGATGAACCTCCCAGATGCTGAACCTCGACAGCCGGCTTCCGGGGAGGGGCCGTGCGTGTCCGGTCGTGCACAGCAGGGCAGTGGCGTCTGGTTAGGCGGAACTATCGCCTGGTCTTTGTCTGTATTTGTATATTGAGTGTGGTTTGGGGAGATGGGTCTGAGTGCCAGGTAGGCAAGGGGTGGACTTTGGGGCTTAATGTTAGGTGCCAATGTGACCAGGAACTTGGTAAAGCATTCATTATCGGGGCGTCTCTGTGAGGGTGTCTCCAGAGATCAGTGTATCCGCCTGAGGGACTCCGGGAGGCAGAGCCACCCTCAGTGTTGGTCACCATCCAACCGGCTGGGGGTCTGGAGAGAACAATCGCAGAAGGCAAACTGGGCTCTGTCTGAGTTCTGGGGAAGACTCCTTCTACTGCCTGGACATCACAACTCCAGGCTCACCAGCCTTTGGACCCTGGGACTTAGACCAGGGACTCCCCTGACTTGGAGGCCTTAAGATTTGGACTGAGCCACGGACCTACCAGCATTGAGGGGCTCCATCCAGCTTGCAGAGACCGTGTCATGGGACTTCTCAGCCAGCATTGGCGTGTGAGCCAATTGTCCTAACAAATTCCCTCTCGCACACCTGTCCACATTATCCTCTTGGGCCTGTCTCTCTGGGGAACCCCGACTCACACAGATTTGGGACTGGCGAGGCCAGCTGATCCTTCTTACTGCGCTCCTCACAGCACACGGAAAGCTCTCTGTGGAGTTCCCTCCTCGCAAACACACTGTGGTAAGTTAAGTGTATGATGAGGCTACTTAATAGTGAACGATAGAGTTTTAAAAGCTGATTGTTATTGGTGCTGTGAGAGCAGAAAACCTCTTGACCGCAACAGCCGACAGCCAGACTTTCGGATGGGCGGTGCACGCTTAGCAAAGTTCAGACCACAGCCACTCTTCATATACAGGGGCAGCCAGTGCCCCGAAGAGCGTAGAAGTGAAGACACAACTGACCTCACAAGAAACCTCCCCTGCCAGATTGTTTAATTGTCTGTGGCCTCTGCCCCTTCTCTCTGGCACCGCATTGCTGCGCTGTGTCTTGCGTCTTTGCATTATTTCCAACGCTGGGGGTGTAAATTGCGTAAAGACTTTTAGAGAGCTTGGATGCATTTTGTGCATCGTTTTGCAAATCTGACACCACAAAAGGGCATTACCACAACGTTGACTGTGTGTGTAAGCATCGTGCGTGTGTGTGAAAACACGAAACTTTCTCAACACACGAAGAGATCTCCTTTCTGTGTATCTGCACTTGAGGAAGGAAATATTTTCTCAAGATCCCAGCTCTTCGGGAGACTGCACATGGGGTGGGGACCCATTGTGGGTGTTGATCAATTTCATCAGAAGACTCGGTTGTTTGTCATGGCATTTCAGACGACTGCAGTTATTCATAGAAAGCTGGGTGCACATGATTTCCAGCATAATGGCATGTGTTTATACATGCATTTTTTTTGACCTATTTCTTTACAAATACACTTTACCTGCTCATGACTGCTATACCTGTGTAATGAATGAATAAGTGAATAGATGTACTAAGATAGGCACTTTGAAACAGACTTTTTGGTCTCAGTAGTTCATGCGCAATCTTTTATTCGTTTTTTTTCAACTACCAGGGGGTTTCAGAACACAGGCATATGCCACCGATAGACCTCACCTACTGACCGTGGCCACACATGTGTGGTTAAGGCACAGCTTCAGAAATGGTTCTTTTTCTCTACCGCATACCTCAGCCCTGGCTACACGCTGGAAGCACCCAGGAAGCTTTGCGGGGTGATGAAAATGCAATGACAGTTGCACAATTCTATAAGCACAGTGAAAACCATCGAATTGTATACTTAACACAGGTGAAGTTTACGGCACGTGAATCATATCTCGGCAAAGCTGTTAAAAAATAGCGCATCCCTCAACCAGAGACTTAAACTCGACTGGTCCCGAGTGCAGCTGGTGGGACTCCCCAGGCGATTCTATTGCGCAGCCGAAGTCGACAACGGCTAGTTTACAACCGGCCCGGGCTCCGTGACCAATCGATCTCTGCAGACACCTGGAGCCCCGGACCCCCACAGCGACCATTGATTATTCTATCTGGGCAGCCCTTGCTACCCACGGACCCACCTCTAATGCCTCATGTTGTCAACAACGCCTTAACTCTCTTGTTCCCAAACCTGACCAAAAGACATACAAAACGGGGAGATTTCATAGACAGTAGCTTCCATTGGCTCATCTGCCAACCTATGGTGTCACCGTCCTCTTCACTGGGGCCTGGAGATCTGGACTTGTAAGCACACCATGGAGTCTGAGTTCTCCCACCAACACATGGGGCTACATTAATGCTTGTGTTAAACTCGGGGGTCCAAGACCCCCAGGAAGCAGCAGATATTACCAGAAAGCTCCTGCACATTAAATTGGAGGGAACTATTGTACTCAAAGTCACAAGGCCATTTAAACAAACACCAGTTAACACAGCGAGGGCAGGGCGTGTTGGTGCGGGACCAACCGCAGGGTGAGGTCGGTCTCTGCTACCTCCTGGCCGGCCGGCCGTGGGCAAGGCCTTCCAGTTCGCTGGCACCGCCCTGCACCCACTGCCCTGCTGCGACACGGCCCTCCCTGGGCTGAGGTCTACTTCCCTCTCTTTGCTCTGAACCCCATGCAGTCATGGAAACTTGCGTTCTCAGTTCCACTTTCTTCTCTTCCACGACCTCGACCTCTCAGTGCCGCCAGCTCTTAAACACGCTTCTCACCCGTCTTAACAGATAAACAAAAACCCCGGAGTCTGTCTCCAGGCCCGCCATCCCTCATCCCTGCCCCCGTTGTGCGTTGACACTTGCGTTGCCATCACTCGCTGAAGCTGTGCGTGGCAGACACGCCTGTGCTTCCCGTGCCATCCACGTGAACCCAGTCCCCGGCACAGGCCCCGCCTCTCCGCCCGCATCCCGGCCCCTGCCTGCCCGGCTTTCCAGCTGGGCGTTCTCCAGGCTCTGTCCTTCCTCTCTGTTCCTTAATTGTCTTAGCTGTTGCTTTTGTTTGTCTCACGGTGACATTTTTCCTTCCCTTGAGGTTCTCATCCACTTCGGTGCTTCACATGGCTATTTGTAACCTGAAGGCCCCGGAAGGTCGCTCTCCGGCTGATCTAGTCAATCAGGTATCCAGCGAGTCTGCCTTTCAGGCGCTTCTCAAATTCAACACCCCAACACCCCAAACTGGCCGCACAACCTTCCCTGCCAGATCTCCGCCTGAGGTCCCCACCGTGGCCACTGGTGGCACACGCCATCCTGCAGGTCGGCCCAAACCCTCCCTGTCACCATTGGCCTCTCCCTTCGTCTTCCTCCTTGATCACTGCTCCCCACATCTGAGAGGTCTTCTCACCCCAATACTTCTCACATCTCTTTAGTGCTCCTCATCTCTACGATCTCACGCGATCCCAAACCGTCCATCTCAAGTGCAAGTGTCATCTCCTCCTCCTCTTATGGAAAACCCGTGAATGATCCTTCTCCGATCACGGGATAAAACCCTAGATTCCCCGCAGCCTTGTGGAAGCTGTGGCCAGCTCGCCTCCCCGCCTGCCCCACAGGGGTCGGGATGCGTTTCCGGTTCCCGTGCGCCCAGCCGCGCCAGCCTGCGCCCCCCACAGCGGGAAGAACTGTGTTGGTTCTTCTCTGACACCGTTTCCTCGGTGCTCAGCGCAGATGCTGCTGTGTTACAGGCGCTGGAAAAATATCTTTAAGCCAAATAAATACCGAATTCCCTGAGCCCCAGTTTGCCGTAGATGAGCTGGAGCTGATGCCAGTGGCGGACACATAGGATGATGGCCTCAGGAAGAGGATGCGTGACGCTCAGCACAGCGTCCGGCGTCGTCGGGGCTCCGGACGTAGACTGTGACATGATGGTGACGCCCGAGAACGTAACCTGCTCAGGTGTGTCACGTGCCCAGGACGAAACCCAAAGATGGTCCGTTAAGGTTATTGCGAGAAGAAGCAGAATCTGGCAGGGTTTGTGGCTGGAACACATGTGTTTGGATGGGAGAAAAAAGAGGCCTGTTTTGATATGGGAGGGACACTTTGGGCACTTAAGGAGCATCTCAGCTCTGATCCAAACTGTCTTTGTGGCCACTGGCTGTGGTTGGGGCCGTGGTCGGGGCCGTGGTCGGGGCCATGGTTGGGGGCTGTGGTTGTGGGCCGTGGTTGGGGCTGTGGTTAGGACCGTGGTGGGGCCCTTGCTGGGAGCCATGGTTGGGGGCCACCAGCCCTGTTGGACTCAGAGCAGCTCCCGTGTTACGTTTCTGTGTTAACCAGGGGAGCGAAGGGCTCTGTGTCTGCACAGCTGCAGCGACACGCACCTGAGGGATCGCGGGCTGTTTGTTTCAGTCAGGGTTCTCTGTGCTGCAAACAAAAGAAAGCCCAACCCAAACAGGACTCGACACGAGGACAATATTGGCTTATTTGACTCGTGCCGGCTCAGGTCTGTGTCTCTGGGGCTGTCTGTGCTCCGCGTCACCCCCCCCCCCCCCCCCGCCCGTCTCCCCCGGGAGGCCGCAGAGCCACCGACGCCACACGTGCCCGTGTCCCATGGTGGGGGGCGTCTGTGGAGAAGACAGTCTCAGCGCAGGGAGCGGGATAGCCGAGTCTCACGTCCTCCCGGTGCCGGAGAGTACGGCTGCTGCTCGCACAGTCTGGGCCGCACCCATGTTTGGGGGCGAGGGTCACGCGTCACGTGGGCCGTGTGAGGGGCGCGGCTGCTCACAGGGACTTTGGAAATGGTTCCCAGAAGGACGGGGAGATGCCGAGAGTGACACCAAAGCCCAGACACCCCGACTCGCGGACCACGTCAAGTCCCAGAGGAGGCCCGGCTCCCCGAGCAGCCGCGGCCCCGGCCCCGGCCCCGCCGCCACACCAGCCTCTTGCCCGCCGCACCCCGCGCCGTCTCTCCGCCTGAAGAATTCAGGCTTCGTCTCCCGACCCTCGGAAAAGCGGACGGGCCTCCCCTGAACGCAAACCTCTCCACGGACAGTCAGGAGACGCACAGGGCCGGCGCCGGTGCGGGCAGAAGCCCGGCCGCCGCGCGGCCCGCTCCGGGCTGTCGGCGCGACTCTCGCCACCTCTGTCTCGGCTGCCTGGACAGGCTGCGTGCCCGCTGCAGCCGCCGCCACCGCCGCGCGCCGCCGCTCGCCGACCTAGAATATCAGTCTTCCGCGTGCTGCCGTGTCAAAACTCCCTCCGAGTCCCAGAAAATCATAGCCCGGCTTCCTCCCGTTGACGCTGCCGTCCGTTCCCGGGAAAACCCTATCCGGTCGGCCCAGCGTGGGTTCTCCGCCGAGTCCGCGCTGACTCCCTGTGACCGGCCACGGCGGGCGCGTGGACTCCGCGCTCCGCTCTGGCTCCTCTGAAGCCGGGACAAGCCGGGCGAGCTGCGGATGGCGCGGGACCCGCGGCCCCTCCTCAAAGGCCCCGTGGAGGAGCGCTGGCTCCTCTCGCTCTCACGCGCGTTCTCCCCGTGCCCGAAAAAGAGCGTCTTCGGGGACGGCCGTTTCGGTGGAAGGGGCGGAAGAAAAAGCATGTTGAATGCAGAAGCTGAAGTCTTCAACCCAAACCTCTGCCCTTTAGTGGCTTTGTCACCTGGGCAAGTGCCAGCACCTCTGAGCCTCGTCTCCCCGACTGCCGAGTGGCGATGACAGTGGCACCCGGTTCGGCGGGGCGGCGCGGCGCACAGGACTCAGTGAGCTGGTGAACTTGCGCAAGGCGCCCGGCGTCATTCAGCGGCGCCAGGGGCAGGTGCGCAGCCCGTTAACGAGCCCAAAGGCGGGCCCGGGGTTGCTCCCGAGCAGAAGCCGGGACGATGGGTGAGACGCGAGGGTAGGAGGGTTGCCGGGGGAAAGCATTCATTTCACTGGGTGCCCCGCCCGGGAGGGGAGGGACGAACGGCCTCAAATCCGCCTCCCCATCCCCAGGGCGGGGGATATTCTCCAGGTGGAACGAATGAAGCACGAGGGGCGCCGGCATCACCGTGTTCGGGCGGGCGCGGGGCACGCGCGCGGTGAGGAATCGTGCCGGCGCACACGGCCCACGGCGGTGCGTCCCTCCCGGGGCGGGGACTTCAGTAGCCTAACGAGCTGGGGGTTAATGTTGGTCGCTCTGCAGCCCTGTGGGCAGGCTCAGTGGGTCGGTGGGCACAGGCTGGCAGGGCGGGGCTTATCCGGCCTCCTGCGGACAGGTGGTGCGAGGCTTGGCGGTTATCCCGGGGCTGCGGGAGGCCCCATCGCTCCTGGGGAGGAAACTCAAACGGGGAAGAATGCGTCTGTGCGACAGAGAGTCACACGGTGCGGCTCAGCACAGCGTACTGGCCTGGAACTGGAAACAGAAGACAACGACCACCACCCAGAACTATAAAAGAATGTTTCCTTGCTTATGGAGCCAGTTACAAATCCACGGTATCCACCACTCACTTCTGCGAGTCAGGTACTTCCCGGGGGTAGTTCTAATCTCATTTCCCACCATAACTTCTTTTCGCTGTGTCTGACCTTAACCATCCCATCCCCTTCTCCTGTTTTCCATTTGGTTTAAGAGAGAAAACGTGTGTTTATCATCTTTATGCTTAGAAGCTGCCCTCCACGCTGCGGCGTCCCCTCCCTTGCTTGTCCTGGGGAGGAGGGGGGGCGGGGGGCAGGGTCTGGCCAGTGAGTTTGCATCTGGCACGCTCAGCTCAGCTCAGCTAACCTCCCCGCCGCCGTGCCCCAGGAGTTGGCCTCCTCGCGTGAGAAGGTTCTGGTCCACTCCCCCTTGGCGCCGAGCAGTCCCAATTTTCCATCATGTTCCAGAGTAATCACTGTTAGCGCCTCTTCCGCTCTCCACGTGGCCTGTTTCCGGTGGCAACGCTACAGTCCCCGGCACGGCTGTCACGCACTGCAAGTGTCTGCCTCTGGCACGGGCGGCCGGGCGGGCTGCCCGACTGAGGAGTGTTGGTGACAGCCCACCGGCCTCTGCAGGAAGGTGGCCTTTCCCGTCTGCAGCTGCCCAGCTCCCCTGCAGCCCCTGGTTGGTTTAGGACTCGGGTAGGAAGAGGACGCTCACGGCGCCCCTACCCCGTCCGGGGTCCGTGGCCCCCAGTCCCTGTCTTATCTACCCCTGGGTCAGACTGAATGAGATCCCACCCAGGATGTCTCCCCGGGCGTGCCGGCATCCCCGTGAGTGAGTAGGGAGTGACACCCACTCCCTCCGACCTCCCAGGGAGCCTCCGCTACCTCCCGTGTGACATTTGTCCAGCGTTCCTGGTACACGGCTGTGCTTACTCCTGTCTGTAACTCGCCTCAGTCCATTTCTGTGTTCTCCACAGTCATAGTGAGTGGTGTTTTGCCCTCAGGAAACAGCAGGCAAGAATGCTTTCAGTGAATGAGTGAATGAATAAGGGGATGCATCGACTCGGTTTCCCAGAGCTGGGCTACAGACGCGCACATCACTGTGTCTTCATCCGTGGGTTGCAGGTGCCGCTCTGGTCTGTTCAGGCTGGCACTTGTGTACACCTACAGAGGTGGCACTTGTAGGAGCTAGTGTTATGAACAAATACCATGGGCAGGGACTGCTTGAATGATTACTAGCTGTGGAAAATGTTCTGTGTTAATTGAGACTTTTTAGTTGTGAGTGGTAGCAGCCTGGCTCAGCACGATGCTCAGAGCAGGTGGATGCCAAGTGCCCGGGCTTGGTAACAGGTGGCATCTATAAGACATCATGGAGAATGGATCAAAATCCAGGTGTCCCACCTACAACTGGCTAGTTGTTTCTGCTTTGTTCCTCCTTCCCCGTGCAAGTAGTGGTGAGCACTGCTCTGCTCTGGGGCTCTGGTGAGGCTGGGCACGGTGCAGGGACACTGCCTGACCCCGCCCCGTCACCACCGCCGTCCCCTCTGCAGCCCCTTGCACCACCCCCTGCTCAAGGACAGTCTCCAGACCCCAAGACCATCCTCCTTCCTGGGCAAAGACAAATCGCAGAGGTTGTGTGCATGGTTCCTTGCTTCAGACTGTGGACCAGAAACTCACACTAGCCGTGCGATATTGAGCCCTCACGACACGGCAACACCATTTCCATGCAGAACTTGATTTAATTCTGATGAGGGTTTTCAAAAGAAATTATTACCGTGTTTCCCCAAAAATAAGCCCTACCCATAAAATAAGCCCTAGCAGAATTTCTAAGCATTTGCGCAATAGAAGCCCCACCCCGAAAATCAGACCTAGTGACGGGCGTGGCTACGCAGCGCATCTGCACAACCCATGCATTTCGTCTCGGAGCGGGAAAGAAGACGAGCAGCTCTTCTCATCTGCCCCATCGTGACAGCTACTATCTCAGAGGTGATCGGAAAGGTGCGGGCAGCCCCACCAACAAGGTCAGCTCCCCCTGTTGGCTCATGGCCATCCTGTGCGTGCGCTACAAGCTGAGGCTTTGAGGGGAAAATAACACATCCCCTGAAAATAAGCCCTAGGATGTCTTCATGAGGAAACATAAATATAAGACCCTGTCTTATTTTTGGGGAAACACGGTATTTCTTATCTTGATTTTTTAGATCACACAACTAGTAACTGGCCAAGGTGGGGTTTGAACCCTGACATTTAATTAAGAAAAAAAAAAAAAAAAGAACAGTGTTTTAACCAACGCTGCTATTCTGCATCCAAAGACTCTCTGTCCTGGGCCAATGAGCCCTTGGGTACTGAGCAGGGCGGACTGTCAGTATGAGGGAAGGCCACCTGTGCTTTGGGGCTCTCGGGACTGGGGGGCAGCAGAGAGGCCTGCAGTGACCTAGTTAATGTGCCCCCTGCCGGGAGCGAGGGGTCAGCTTGGAGTGTGGTTGAAATTGGAGTAAAATCTGTAAAACACGGAGCTGCTCTCTCGCACATCCAAGTTCATGGGCTAAGACTCTTTCTTGCTACCTGTTTCCTCTCTCAGTCAATTGAGTTCTAATTTTTGCACAAGGGTCAGACTCAACTTGCTACCCCTAAAGCTTTTGAATGTTCCTTTTTACCCCATGGCTCTGTCATCGAAGCCTTGGAGATGCTTATAAATTGGATCCATAGCTAAAAGGTATTTAAAATGAGCTATATGCTATGGCAAGGAAATTATTTTAAAATAATACCCACAGTGACAATTTTGGAAAGTGATGCATCCAACTGCTATAAAAATGCACACCTTATAATATAAAAAGTGCAGGTTCATAAACACACATGGAAAGCGCTTAATAAATATACGTGTTGAATGAACAAAGGAATAAATGGATGCTTTGGATTTTCGTATTCAGCTCACTCAGCCTGTTTCCCCACATCCACCAAGATTTTCATACACATCGTTTGTTCAAGTCTAACGAAGGCTTTTAAGGTGTAAGTAACTGTATCTTTGCAAAAATGAGATATGTTGGCATTTTGCATTAAACAAATATGTGCGCTTCCTCGAAACAAAATGACTCTACTCAATCTGAACATCAAGTGTTAATTCATCACAGCCTAGGTGAAAAAAAAAAAGAGAAAGAAAGAAACAGAAAAGAAGAAAATATATACAGCACCAAAATCAATATTAAGGATCCCTTTGTAAATATGAACTGTTCTGCTGGTGGCATTGGCCTTGCCTTATGCAGTGGCATCCAGACCTTGAACGTGGAACGCAGGTGCAGATGATTTACAGATTGCTGGCGTTGTTTACTGTCACGTGAGGAGTTCGTCCTACGTCGAGGGGTTATTGCACTTCTTGTTGATTAAAGGTCTGAGACATCATCTCGGAATCATAATGCCATCAGTTCAGGCTGAGCTGAATTCATATACAAATTCAGTTGCCGTCCTATTTGCAATTGTAAATATTTTGAGGAGCAGTTGGACAAGATGAGCGGCACGAGATGATGTTCTTCATCATCCTCGTGAACCAAGGCACTCGGCGTCGCGGAACAAAGACGGTGGTGAGACGAGTGTAAGCGAGACACCCAGACAGTGTCTCTGCGTCCTTCCGGAAGCGTCATGTGCGAGGCTTTCCAGCGGTGTCCGAGAGCTGACAACTGACAGCCACGCCCACAGAACGACAGGCTGCCTTAGCCCAGGACGGGATTTCTCAGCCGTGACTCTGCTGGCATTTGGGTCAGCTATCCGCGTCGTGGGGGCGTCCTGCGCACTGTAAGACACGAAGCAGCGTCCCTCACGCAGGCCGGCAGCACCTGCCCTCCAGGCAGACGAACAAAAATGTCTCCAGACATTGCCATCTGCCCTGGGGGGAGAATCGGCCCCACTTGAGACCCCCTGGTCTGGTTCCATGTCCTTGGACCCTGCCCTGGCGTCCTGGACATTGGGCTGCACACCAGCCGTCCTCGAGTCCAGCAAAGCACACGCGTGTCAAAGCAGCCTGAGCACACGTGTGTCAAAGCAGCCCGAGCCAAGCTCTGCTCAGCTGTTGGGGTTTTCTCTGTTCCCGCTCAGAGGAAAGGGGCCATGGAGGCACCTCCCGGCCACTCGGGTGCCTCCTCCTTGCTTACTGCCCGGCTCCGACACGGGGTCAGTCTGATGCTGCGCACTCAGCCGGAGATCTCTCGCAGGGCTGCGGCTGCAGTGCGCACGGATCGAGGCCACGCCCGCAGAGAGTTCACACCGGGTGGCGTTGCTCGCTGCGCCTTGAGGGTGCTCTGCGAATCCAAATTCGCTCTGGATGGAAACAGTCTTAGAATGCAAGAACCAGCACTGTGCGTGCTCGGTCCGCTGGGGCACCACCGCCTGCAGGCCCCCTTAGTTGACAAAGTTTAGGATTTTTTTTTTTTGGTCATGAATTTATTCTAATACTTCCAATTTAAACACCACAAGTTCTTCCTCAATTTCCCCCAGTTTATATTTTTACTTCCTTTTTCTCATAGCACAAACCCTGTTTCCAAATGACATCAATATTTTACCCATTTTCTGGATGTTATCATACATTGAAAATAATTGTAGAATTATACTATCACACTGCTACCAACATTCAACCTGCCAAGGAAAGCGTGGAATGTCTGTGTCATTCTTTTTATCCTTAAAATATTTTCCATTAAGGTATCTAGTTAGAAAGCTACAATGTGCAAGAGTTACTTGCATTAATTATTTTGTGTGTATTCATTACATTATCAAATGGAGTTATAGTTAGATTTATTTGCTACATAAACACACACACAATATTTAAACACTAATGATTTTTTAAATATGTAAAATCTCTACTGAATTCAAAAGCGAAAACAAAATAGAGATGTGTATGCAAAGCTGTTTTATGTATATTCTGCCTCTACCACTCACTATTTTGATTAACTTGTTATTCTGTTTTCCTGGGTTTTCGTTTCATACTTAACACAGGTATGCCTGCTATGCACATGCACGCACAAACACACATAACTTCTTTCTTTCTCTACTTACTATGCAGAAGCAGCTATAACACTCTATATGCTATTTTACATCTTGCTTTTACTTAACAACATACCCTGGAAATTCAGTTCATAGAGACCTTTCTTATATTGTATACATTTCTTATTCTTTATTTTAATTTCTTAAGCATTCTTATTATGTTAATTTGCCTAGTACTGTGTAGTAGTGGATATATCATAATTTATTCAGCCTGTTTCCTATGGGTGAGTATTTAGGCTATTTTTAAATACAAAATGATAAAATAATGCCGTAAATACTTGGGCATGTACGGCGTTATATTGGTGGATGCATGTTTCCAGGGTAAATTCCCAGAAGCGGGGCAGCTGTGTCAATAGCAAAAACACATATCCCGTTTTGATGGATTTTGCCCAGTCCCCCCTCATCGGGGTTGTGTGTGGGGTGAAAAGGCGTCCTTCCCAGGCGCGAGTCGTCTGGCCTGTGATTCTGTTCCCCCTGCGGGAGCTCCTCCTTTGGTCTGCTCGAGTCCCGGGCCCCCCAAGCTCCACGTTCCCAAGCTCCAGTGGGTGGGCTGACTCGGTATCGCCTGGGGAGGTTTTTGAAAACAGAAAAAAAAAAATTTCTGAACCCAACCTTGAAGCGTGTTTCAGTAGGTTTAGAATGGGCATGTGAAAATATGTATTTTGAAAATTAAAATCCTAGGAGATCACATTTTTTTTCTGTCGGCGTCTGGAATCACCAGGGCCAGGAGCGGTGATTCTCAGACTTGACTGCACGTTGGAACCGCCGTGCAAGTCCCGGAAAATCGCGATGCCTTGATCTGGCCTTGAGAGACGCGGGTTTCGTGGGAAGGCCAGCGTTCCTCGGGGCACGGGGGTCGCGCGGGGGCGAGGCAGTCAGACCCGAGGTCGCCGCCCAGGGAAGGGTTTCACAGGGAACTTTTGCGCGGAGCCGGTGCCTGGTAAATTGGAGTTATTTGCTCTGAGTCGTGTGATGCCGCCGCCTCTGCCGATCACAGAGACCTCCCGGGGGCCTGCTTCTCTTTGATTCCGCCTAGTTAGGCTGCCGTCAGGGCTCGGGCCACTCTGCGCGGCTGTGATTAGTGGCTGTGTGCACATTGGGTCGGAGCTAATGAGGACCCCAACCCAGACAGCCGGAGCTCGCCTGCAGCTCCCGCGTCTCGAAGACGCTTCTGCGGGCTGAGCATGGCTCCTCATCAGGGCCGGCCCTGGCCTGCTCTGCTGCCTGTATGGATTAAACCGTGTGTGTAGGGTGGGCGCGCGCCGTCAGGCAAGCCGTGTCCATGTTCCTGCACACTCCCGGTATATCCCACGTCGTTAAATATGCATGACATACACTGTTACAGTGTCATATAAACATGCACGTTCGGAATGGAATGTAAGAAACTGAAATATGCATGTGGCTATACGCACACATTAGTTGTTTACATTCCTTACATCCCATTAAACTGCATGTATCAGTGTTATGTTAATATTTATATTAACACAATACATATATACACATATGTATATACATACATAATACATATATACATAATTTAATGGGATGGATGTAAGGACTGTACATATACACACACATACACATACACACTGCGGTCTGTTTCTATTACCTACCTCTAGCAGTTTTTTCATTAGAATAATTCTCCGCCCACTTGTCTCCCGTCCCCATTGTTTCTGCCCCCGTGGGCACAAGTGTGGGCAGGGAACAGCCGGCACCTGGGAATGGCGGTCAACTCCCGTCGGGAGGCGCCGATGACCTCAGAGTGCAGCAGCAACTGCGGTTCTGCCGCTGATAGCACAGATCCAAGCTCAACAGTCGTGGAGGTTGAGGAAGGGGCAGTGTCCCGTGCCCTTCACGAGAAGGCAAACCGGTGCCCGTGTTTGGAGGACAAATCATGGATATCTCAGATTGGAGCGTGTGTAGTATGTTCCAACGCAGCCAGGCAGCCGCTGGGGGGACTCCAGAGGAAGATGCTTTGGGTTTTCCATAGCAAGTATTCACTAGAAAGGAAAGACGGATAAGAGCAGACATTAAAGAAAGAATATATTTTATTCACTCTATCAGTCTATTTCATATTGCCGGGATTTTCCATGCTGAGCATTAAGGTATTATTGTGCAGATTTAAAAATAAATAAATTCATAGAGAACTGGCCAATGGACTATTACTATTAAAAATAACTGAGAGAAGAAGAAATGCAAATTCTTCCTTAAACATCAAAAAAAAAAATCTTCAACACTACTAGTTTAAAAATATAAATTGATATGTATTTTTAAACTATTATTGATCAAAGATCAAAATATGTTTATATTCGTATAAGTTAATATAGAATGTAAATATAATTAAATATGCTTTTAATTTATAAATATAAATTTGAGGCACATGTGGCTGGGAAGGGCCTTTTTAACAATTATTTGTGAAAATTTAAATTGATGAAATATTCCTGTTTGGCCACTTAGAAATACAAATTAAAATCTTTAAAAATGCTCATATCTTTTGGACCAGAAATTTGTCTTCTAAGATTAGAGACTAAGAAATAATAATAGAATATAACATGTACAAATATTTATGTTGAAAGATGTTCACCACATTGTTATTTATAATAGGAACAGATTAAAACCACCTGAATGTTCTTCAGGTGGTAAAATAGATTATGGCATCATAATATAATGAAATATATACTATAATTAAATATTATATTACTAGTCATTAGAAATAACAGGAGAGGTATTTACGAAGTAAGACACGTTCATTTCATTGAAAAATGCACATAGTATTTTGTTTCTAAAAAAAAGAGCCATGGAGATCTATTGATGGTGTAATCTATTAGTGGTCCGTAGTGGTCTACAGGGAACGGGGTTATGGATGGCTTTTATTTCACTGTTGGGGGCCTCTGTATAGCCACATGTTTGTATTGAGGAGAAAAATACAGAATTTGAAAACAAACGTGGAAGCACAAATCCACCTTCTCACTCCTCAAACTTCTCCCCGAGTGGTCTGGTCACACCTGCGTCAGGATCCCTGGGGCTGAGCGGCTGTGTAGGGACAGAACCCGAGAGCAGACGCGAAACGTCCGGGCCACCCGGGCGGGCCTCCTCCTCCCTTCGTGGCGTGTCGTGGGGGCCGCTTGTGCGAGGGAGCTGCAGGCGGACTTGAAGTTTGACATAACCGTGTTCAGTTGCGGGCTAGGGGTGGGGGTAGAAAGCCAACATGCGTGTTCTCCGATGTCAGGGGCACCAGGAAATAAAGACAATGGGGGTGGGGTGACAGGCGGGGAAGAGGGTCTCTCAAAGGGTTGACCAAGTCCCGGGTGGGCCCAGACACCTGGGTCCCCCTCTGAGACTCCGCCAGCTCCCTCCAGCCCAGCAGAGCCCCGGCCTGGTCCACAGGCGGCTATGTCCCCTCGCCAGGAGCAGGGAGGGTCCTGGCCTCGGTGTCAGCCACGGAAAGCCTCGGGCGGGAGCCGCAGAGCTGCTCTGCCCTCCTGCCCGCCTCTGCCCCCCAACAAGCCCTTTCCTTTGCCCTCCCTGCAAAAGCCTCTTCCGTCAGCCTCACACGGCCACCCGTCCTTCCCCTCGCTCTGCTCAGCCTGTCATATGCCTTTTGTGTACAGACCCCTGAATTCCAGGGACGGCAGGACGCAGGGGAAGGGACAGGCCTGAGGACAGGGCAGCCTGGGCCTGCGCCCGGTCCCCACTCACCAGCCCTGGTGTCGGGTGTCAATGAATCTCTCCACTGTGTATTCTCCTCGCCCGGAAAATTGAGGTGCGATGCTGCTGTTTTGGGAATCAGCGGTAGAGCACTGGCGTGGTGTTTGCACCCGATGCGGTCTGTAAATAACCCCGTTATGATAATCCCTGTTTCCAGGTGAGTGTCCCGTGGACGGCTCACTGTGGTGCCGGATGCAAGGAGAACGTCCGACTGTATCGGCTGCTTCTGGAAAATGTCTCCTTAAATGCAATACCTGGAACAAATCCACGATTATTTCCTTGGGACGGTGGGAGGATTATACTCCCAGCCTGCACTTTTTAAAATGTATTTTACAAATATTTGTCAAAAGGCACCAAACACAGTTGTTCATATTGCTGCACGATAATCTATTTTAGAGAAATAATCTGATGCTCGCAGAAGGCTCTCCGTGCCCAGGTACCATCCTAACGCTTCGTGTACTTAACCCTCAGGACCGCCACTGTCGCTGTCATTTATTTACAGAGATGGTAAAGCATCTGCCCCGGCCCAGAGAACACCGAGTGGCAGAATCAGGACTGGACCCCGGCACTCCGGCCCACGACCACCCCGCTGTCTCCCCGCCCGGCGGCCGGGGGCGAACCTGCCCGAGTCCAGACAGCATTTGCCAACTGCCCCGCCAGGGCATGCTTGCCTCCTGATGGCCCACCGCTCCGTGCTGCGTGTTTTGTCTGAATATTTCAACATATGTTCGTGGCATTATTCAACATTTATGGTGTCTTAAATATTTATGCTGCGCAAATTGGTTCCCCACAGGCCTGGGGCTGGAGGGAGGCAGTTTCGTCAGAACAACGGCAATCACAGCAACGAAGATTCTTGGGGTCCTCTAAGTGTGCCCGGAACGTCTGTGGTGAAGACTGCTCAGTGAGGAGAAAGGTGCAGGTTTGGTTTCTAAAATATCGAGAGCAGATCAATGAATAAACAACAGCCAAGGCGAAGGGTACTTTGGGGCAGCCTAAACCGACGGCTCCTGAATATTGTGACGTTTCTGCCTGTTTGTGGAGCAGGCGTGGAGAAACAGAATGTCCCCATCCCTCTCTAATTAAAACAAAACGGGGAAATAGATTTGGGCCCGTACCTCACCTGGGAACAAAACTCAGCAACGTCGTTCCTCATGTTAGGCAGCTGTGTGCTTCAGAACAGACCCCAAATGCACTGATCAATGAAATATTTGGGGGAACAAACTGCAAAATGTAAAAGAAACCTGACTTTCCACTGATACGTTTTATTCTCATTAACTTCAGCATAAGCAGATTCGTCTAATTTGTGTTTTGTCCTGTAATAAAGCAGAGTGCCTGGGCATCACATTTTATCATTTGTTTAAGTAATTAATTCACCTTTGAGAACTTTTTTGAAGCTGTCTACTTTAATCTAGGCCCGCATTTATATTTCATGAACTCCTCTTGGTGTTCCATCAATATATTATAATTTTAAAATGTTTCATGGTCACGCAAGTTCAGAAAATGCTGATCTAGAGCTACCTAAAAATGTTTTCTTGCCTTGTAAAAAATAGGTAAAATTTTTGCAGGCTGGGAACAATTCTATCGTCTGTTTTGATGATCTCCGATTAACAGTGGTACGAGATGCCAATAGACATAGACATGACGAAGGAAAGGTCCCTCAAAGAAAGTGGTGATTTGGGTCCCAGCCTTGGGGAGACCAGAATCCGCTGAGGGTTTGGGCAGAGGAGGAACAAGAACTGACTTTGTTTCGAAAAGAACGTTCTGGCTGCGCTGGAGGGAGCGTTGGACGGCGGGCCTGCAGGCACGAGGGAGGCCGCCACGGCAGTCGGGGAGGAGAGGACGGCGGCGTGGTCCAGGCAGGAGGCAGGGACGGTGGTGAGAGGGGATCCGAGGGGGGATCGGTCTGAAGCGCGGCGGTGGCTGCAGACTGTAGGCGAAGTGTGAGCGGGAGGGTGGCGTTCAGGACACCTCGCGATTGTTGGCCGAGGCACCTGGAAAGATGAAGTTTCCATCTGCTAAGATGAAGAGGACCCAGTTGAATTTCAGAATCAGAAGTGCAGTTGGAACATTCTGACTTGCATCTTCGCCAGCAGCCTGCGGGGGCCGAGTAGGAGCCTGGATTGGGAGGGAGGAGGATGGCCGGAGCTGTAAGGGTGGGGGTGTCGGCACACAGGTGACTTGCCAATAAACTGGGTGAGGTCCCGCGAGGAGTGGCTCTCAAACTTGACTGCACACAGGAGCCACGTGGGAAGCTTCAGGAACACATTGACGCCCCCGCCCCGCCCAAGAGGTTCTGATTGGATTGATCCACGGTGCACTGGGAGTGTTCAGAGCTCCCCAGGTGATTCTGACGTGCCACCGAGGCCGGGAACCCCGCCACACGGACTCAACAGAGACGAGGACAGGACTGAGCACGGAGCCCTGGGTGCACCAAGACTGTGAGTTTGGGGGCATGAAGAGCCAGTGGGGGAGACTGAGGCATGCCGGCAAGGAGGGAGGAGGGTCCGGGAATGCTGTGTCCCAGGAGCTGAGAGAGGGGAAGACGTCACACTCAGATGCTGGGGACAAAGGTATGAAATGAGGCTGGGGACAGACCAGTGGCTTTGGCCGCAGGGAGGTGGACAGTGTCCGCCACACACGCTGTCCGGTGAGCGGCAGGGATGGGGGCGGGATTGGACAGGCTCCACGGGGACAGGGGACCAGGAACACTCGATGCAAGCATAGACAACTCTTCAAAGAAAATGAGTAGAAAGGGGAACAAAGAAAAGCAGGGAGGAGGAGCTGTAACGATTGTGTCCGTTTCTTTAGGTTTGGACAGGAGTTGTGCTACCAGTAGGTGCACCGTTATAAGGATCTGAAGGAGTGAGGACAGTGATGAGTGGCTAGAGCCGGGTTGTCCTGGGGCCTTCTGAAGGTGAGAAGCCTAGGCTCAGGGTGGAGGGATGGCCGTGGGCGAGAACGTGAGCAGGTGACCCAGAGCAGCGCCAGGGAGGGCAGGGCAGTGATGGCAGGACGTGGAAGTCCCCTCCTGCCTGCAGCCGTGTTCCCAGGAGAAAGGAAGTGCAACCTTCTTCTGTGCGGGAGGTTGGAGCAGGGTGCGTCTACTTTGAGGACAGGAGGACAGCCGTGGCACGGCCACCTGGGAGGGCCGGGGAGCAAGTGTCAGAGTGTTTGCGGTGGGGCCGAGTGTGAGCGCTCCTCAGCATCACGGGCACGGCGTCATTGCCGGGGTGCACTGAGGGCTTCTCTGCAGCAAGCGCTGTGGCCAGGGCACTGCCCCTTGTGACCCGAGTTAGGGAGCTACGGAAACCTGCCAGGTGCACCAGGGCTCCCTGGAGGTGAACTCATGGGCTCCGGTCACATCCAGGTCGCCTGGTTGTATTTTCCTCCAGCTACCTGCAGCTGTGGATGTGCACATGGAAGAAAGAGTCGAGTCCGACCCATCAGGACCTGGCCAGCGAGTACATTCAGAAGGGACAAACCCTCTAGGAAGCTTTCTTTAACAAGGAAATGCAAACGGCTCGCCATTCGTAAGAACTTTATCAGGAAGGGCTGGGTAGTAACCGTGCATTGACTTAGACACTGAGCAGCACTATTTGATAGCAGGTAGAGGAAGTCATACCAGCACCAGCCAGTGAGAATCCCTGGGAATTGCTGGGTTCTGTGGGAGTTTTCTCAGACTTCATCACCCGTGCAAAGATTATACGTTTATATGCGTGTATAGACGTGTATGTGCCTATTATATAGTTTTCCATGGCGCACACGTTATGGGAGAATCATATATAACCTCAAATTTACCTGTCTGGGTTTGATTTCTGCTACTGATAAATGGCAAATGATGATGCCACTTCAAGGGACCGAAGTGATCTGAAAGTTAGTGTTCGCGGAAGTGCGTGGCTGAGTGCTTGGAAGGCGGCGTATCCGCACGCGGTTAGGTTACGAGGTTACGTTCCCTGCCCTCACTCTGGGGCTTGTGCCCTTGCATCTCGGCGAGCTTGCTCAGCGGCATCGCAAGGTGGGAAGCAGGTAGGAGGGGACCGCGGCTCTCCGCCTGCTCCTGCTCAGGAAGCTGACGGCCGCGGGAGAGAGGAGAGGAACTCCCGGGAGGCACACGCATACATGGCGAAGTGTGCATGTGTGTGCACCTTTTGTCTACATGTATGTATGCGTCTTATATTTATTAGAGGCGTATCTCCACTAAATTGTGTCTGCCTTGTGAACCGTGGAGACATCTCTCTAGGTTTTAGATGGGAAATGGACAGGGAATTCTACCCCAAACGCGCAGTCTCTGGTAAGTTCATTTTGGACCGTCGGCACTCTCCTGGTGAGATGCCATTAACTGTCAGACAGGTGCGGTGCCAGGTGCCGGTGTCGCCGCCTGGCACCTTAATGAATCTCCCATAAATCTGGGCCGTTCAGTGGATGTCAGCTTGATAGCCACTAAGAATGAATATCGATGCCTCATAGGGTCCTGTAAGTAGCCACCAAACAGCTCTTCCTTACCCTGCCCGCAGAAAAACCGGCACTTCTAATGCTCCTAATGGCTAACCTGAGAATCCGAGGTGATTATTATGCTTATTGTCGGGGAATTAAGACACAAAATCTTCTGAGGGCACAATTTATACACCAGAAAGCTAATTCTTAATTCGTTCCCTTAAACTTACACCTAAATTATTTCTTCCGAAGTCACCTTAGTGGCATTTGGTCTTGGCTCTGGAATGTTCTATTTTAAATACCCACGAACTCCCTCCACCTCCCTGCGTCTCCTCCCCGTAAGACCCGAGCGCCACGTAGCTCGTCTCTGGCCGTGGGGTGTGGCCCGGAGTTGGGATTTGGGAGGACTCGATGTTCTCCCTGCGCGAAAAGCGACTGGGAATCCCTCGGTGCTTCAGAACTATGCAGGTCGGTTTGTCTTTGAGTGGACAAGGCGAGGAGGTCCCAGGAAGACAGTTGCTGAGGACAGGGGCACACCAGGCTCCGTGCCGACCTCCTCCTCTCTGAGTCAGATGCGGTCACACCTTATCGCGAAACCATTTTACAATGATCTTTTCTAACGTTTTGTCTTGGTGATGCCTGTTCCTTCAAAAATCCGTTCTGAGAAGCTGCCTTGATGGGCTGTTGTGTCTCTTCTCTAGCGATGGAATAGAGACGTTCATGCACAGGAGGAGAATTGTTCTGTGCAAACTACAAACCCTGCTAATGAGACTGAAGGGAAGGGGAGGCCCTCTTCAAAGGGAAGTAAAGCAAAGAATTACCATATTCTTTTATTGCAAGGAACTTATAAGCATAAGGATGATAATATTTAATCGTGAGAGTTGTGGCCAATTGATTTATAGCTTCCAATTGTTCACTTCTCTCCCTGTAAGAGGACTACCCTTTCCTGCCCCCGTTGGCACCAGGCCTGTCCACCGGGCTTGCTTTGCGTGATGAGGTGTGAGTGGGGCTGGCGGATTCCGTCCTCCTGACCGGGGCGTGGAGTCCCACATGATGCCCCCGTCCTACGCCGGGCTTGGGTCTCACTGCACTTTCCCTCCCATCCCTGGCCGGGGAGGGAAGACACACAGAACAGAGCTGCAGATGCCCAGGGTGACGTGGGCCAGGCTAAGCCTGTCACTGGTGGCCCCTGGGATTTCATTTGTCATCGTAGCAACCCTAATAGAACGACAAAATTAATTTCTGTTGAAACCAGGCATTGTTTCCAAGTGTTTCTTATATTCATTCACTCAATCCTCACAATAACTCTGTTGTTATTCCTGTTACATTTTAGAAATGAGGAGACGAGGGCACGGAGAGGTCCCCTTGCCAAGTGACCAGGCAGTGAGGGGCAGAGCCGTCGTCACAACTCAAGTTGGAGGTACAACATCTGCAATCGTAGCCACCAGCCTGTCTGGTTAGGCAGGATGGGACAGCTGCTGGAACAAAGTGCCACCTCCCCCTTGGACTCCTTCAAATACAAGGAATGATCCCCCGAGACAGGTAAAGTCCCTGGGAGATGAGGGAAGGAGTTGGAAAGCCAGAGCCCAGGACCCAGCCTTGAGTCTGGGACTTGCTTCGTACCCTAAACCACGATTGCCAGGGTGAGTGACAAAGGGAACTGAAAGATGGGAAACCTGCAAGTTTTCCTATGAGAACTTTCCCACCAAGATCTTTGAAGTTGAAAATAAAGTTCAAAGTTCAATGAGCACATGTGGCAAACAAAGGTACCAAAGTATCTCCATGTGTTTTTTTTTCCTTTGCTAATTGATGAGTTTGTAATAAGGTTTTACATCCCAATAGAAAGACCTCTTATTTTATTTATTTATTATTTTAGCGTATTATGGGGGTACGAGTGTTAAGGTTACTTATATTTCCCATGCCCCCCTCCCCCCTGAGTAAGAGCTTTAAGCATGTCCATCCCCCAAACGTTGCACATCTTACTCGTTGTGGTTGTATATGCCCCCCCCCACCCTCCCGACACCCGATAAATGTCACTCCTATATGTCCACTTAGGTGTTGATCCGTTAATACCAATTTGCTGGTGAGTACATGTGGTGCTGGTTTTTCCATTCTTGAGATACTTCACTTAGTAGAATGGGTTCCAGCTCTAGCCAGGAATATACAAGGGGTGCTATATCACCATTGTTTCTTAAAGCTGAGTAGTAGTCCATGGTATACATAAACTTCTTATTTTAGAATAATTTTAGATTTACCTAAAAATTGCAAAACAGCTCATGCCTATACACTCAGTGTTAACATCGTACACGACCATGGGACATTGGCAAAAACTAAGAAATTGATGTTGGCATATTACTATTAACTAAACTCCAGGTCTTGTAAGATTTCACCAGTTTTTCCAATAACATCATTTACTGTTTCAGGATGCGGCTTAGGGTCCCACTCGACTGTTTGTCCTCTGGGTTCTCTCCCTGCTCTGTGGGCACCTGACGGGCTCTAGAGAAAAAGCCAGGAAGACTCTTCCACCAACTTATTAAACATGGCATCTGCTCAGGTAAGCACCTGTTCAGGTCTGGGTGCTCCCTGCAGGCCCCTGTCTCTCCCTAGATTTCGGGGTACTTGTTTTTCGACCTCAGTTCTCCAGTGGGTTCAAGACAAGTACGCACATGCTGTGTATCCAGCTTTTCTTCTTGCGAAAATGGAGTGACACTTATTCCAGCTCTTCCCAAAGTATGTCTTTGGTCTAGAAATGTCAGTATGAGGGAAAATAAATGTTAGTCCACTTATTTTAAGGTAAATGGACAGATGCTAAAGATACAGGTTGAAAGTCGATCATCAAAACTCCTTGTAATAGGAAAGAACTAGAAACAACTTAGCTGTTTACGAATGAGAGGCGAGAGAAACAAGTCACGGTACAGCTGTTTACGTGAAGCCCCGCGCCACCCACAGTGCTGTGCAGCACTGCGACTGTCAACGCGGACGGCGCCTCCAACCTGCGCGCTTGTCTCGCCGGCCCCGCCACACGCGCTGAGTGGGCGCATGCGTGCGTGAAGACGCGCACGTGCTTGTGCGCAGCAGTTATCACGGAGGGTGGGAAATGCAACCGAGTCCCCTTTACCGAAATGCTAAAAACTCTTGCCAATTGAGGGTGGGATTTTACAGAATGCATGTATTTCATGTCTTTTTAGAATATGTATTTGGAAATGAGTGTGTTTAAAAACGAATGCATGTGGGAAAAAGAAAAAGCAATTTTCATTTTCAAAAGCAGGGAAGGCAAAGCCTGTTGTTATTCTCATTTCGGGCACAGCTCGCAGCGCTGCTCAGACGAGCGCGTCCTAATTGCAGGAAGTGTACCCACGAGCAACTTAACAGCCTCTTGGCACAAGGTGCCAAAGCCAAGCTGCAGGAGGCGAGGCCAGGCAGCACTGTTTTTGCAAACACAGGCCTGGAGTCCGCAAGACCTTGGTTCAAAATAGTGCTTTGGCGCTTAGCAGCCAACAGTTGGAGGTAAGTTACTTAAATACTTGGACCTTCAGTTTTCTCATCCTTAACTAGTGGGCCTAGAATTTTCCTCCTGAGGTGGTTGTGACGATAACAGTCCTTGGCATAGTACCTGGCACATAGTAAGTGCTCCACAAACGTGCAGTGAGTTCTGTGTTTTGTAGATGCAGTTCGCAGGATGGTGGTGAGCTTTTCCACTAAAGCACGGGTTTCCTGGCTGGATCTCTGACTTGCTCCCTTCGGAAAACCCCCCATCGGGGCCCTTCCCCATGCCTGCGAACGTGGCTTTGCCTCTTCCACGCCTGCACTGTGGAGCGTTTTCCTGCCACAGGCTCAGAGGGGGAAGTCGGGGGTTCAGCCTCCCCCGTGGCTGCACAGTGCCCCAGGTAACGCCCAGCTGGGGCGTAAACACCCTTGAACATCCTTAATTTTCTCCTCTATAGAAAAGAAGGTGCAGATACCAAGCCCTTTCCCAATGTATCCATTAAACCCAACAAAACTCTTCGGGGGGAGGACAGGCAGAGCGCACACTCCAGCTTGGACCCGTCGGCAAAAACCTCTGTGGACCGCGAGGGAGTCCACGGCAGGCGCGCGGCGGAAAGGCGTCCTGCAGAGGCGGCTCGGGAGCAGGTCCCATCGTCACGGGTCCAGGAGGAGCGCCGCCCCTCCGCCATCCATCTCCCACTCGTGATTCTAGTGCATTTGCGATGGGAGCCATGTTCCAGAAAACAAACTAGACAGGTCAAGTTTGCAGAATATGGCTCAAATATTGTCATTTTATTCTTGTCCATTTGGAGCCCAGGCAGCTGGGGAGACAGCAGTGTATGCGGTCGGCTGATTTCCACACGACTCACATGTTAACGGATTCTTTCTACGGTTACAAATCCGCCCTTTCGGCGTCTGTAAAGCCCTCACTGAAGCAAGGAGGAAACACAGACCGCTTTCCTGGCCCCAAAGAGTGGATCAGATCACGCTTAGGTGGAGCCATCGTTACGCGACAGCTCAGCTGAGCAGGAGCGGAGCCGGCACGCCCGGCACGGTCAGGAGCGATGCCGCAGAAGGAGGCAGGATGTCCCGGCCCGTGGATGCCGCCCTATAGAGCCAATGGCTGCATGACCTGCGGCGTGTGGAACCTCGGTACTCACCTCTGTGAAGCACCTGCAGTCTCATCGTGCAGGGTGTGGCCCACGTTCCATGGATGAGCCACGGCAGCGCAGGCCTGGCTTGGGAGGGCTCAGGCACTCCGGCGTCACTCTGCTGCAGCTGCTTGAAGCTAGAAGCAGGGGGCATCCCGGGGGCTCTAGGTCCCCGTGGTGAGGTTTCTGCAGGCCTTGAAGGACAGAGAGGGACGTCCCATGGCACTGGAAGGTCAGCCAGGCTGGGGCGGGGAGGCCAGACTGCCTGAGAGGCCGTGTGGCAGCAGCATGGACGCCACTGGAAGGCGGTAAGAGGGGGCGGGTTGGTGGCGGCCGTGGGACGCAGCATGACAAGGGGGCTTGGGGACAGGCAACGGGGCGGGGGCGGGGCTGTTAGAGCAAACCGTGCACCAGAGACTCAGGGCTTGGCCGAGAGAGCAAGAGCCAGGGCCGAGGCTGCGGGAAATGGGGGGAAAGCTCCTAGGAGTGCGCAGCCGCAGGGAAGGGAGACTGCGCACATTGGTTTTGTCCTAGGAGCAGGCAGGTGCAAGAGCAGCGTGCCTGCCACCAAGCGAGACTGTCGGCAGAGAACATACCCGTCGGCGGCCGCACTGGCTGACGAGAACCGTGCAGGATGCTGCTGGACTTTGCTCAACGCCTCTCAGCGTCTCGCTGGAAGGAAAACACACGGAAGCGGAGTCGTGTTAAGATTTGAGTTTCCGCTAGTGTTTAAACACGTTCCATCACAGACGTCGGAAGACCTCAGAAATTTAAAAATGCTAAGTCGTTTTTTTCCCCTCAATTTTCTTCCATTAATCCCTTCCAAAAAGTCTGCTGTCAAGGGTTCAAAAAATTATGCCTCTCTTTTAAGAACTGCAGAAGGGGCAGGATTGGTCCCGGCAGCTCCTGCGGCCAAACACGGATACTGTCAGAGATGAAGAAATGGATGAAAGAGAGGCTGTCCCAAGTGTCTTCCACGTCTGATGCAAGGCCTCTCTCTGCACGACGAGCCCACTTGACTGACAAGATAGCGACTTTTTCCCCCCTTAGACGCCTTGCACCAGCGTCTTAAAATCATTAGTAGAGACGGGATGAGAATGTTCGTTAAAGGTGGTGAAGAAATTTAGACGAGACCTGAAACCGCCGTGATGAGAAGGCCCCTAATCAAAGCGACGGGAGGGAGGGCCACTGCTCCCGCCAGGATGCAGCGGGCAGGGCCTGCCCAGGTAAGAGCTTAATTAGAGCTGTCAGTCACTCTAATTGCCAGTGACGCGGTGGCGTGAGCCCGCGGAGCCGGGCAGTGGCCCCATGATGGGCCTGGCGCCATCGATCGTGAACTCGGACCCGGGTACCTCGAGCCCCACCGGTGACGGGCAAGTGACGCCCGATGTCCGTCTCCCGACCACTGCCATCAACACCTGCCCGTATCACCTGCTTTCGCCTAGCAGCAAGCGCTTTGTCATCATCACGCCATGGGCCAGAAGACACTTCAGAATAGGCTTTACCTGATCTCCATGTTTGCGGTGCAGGGTGAAGTGAAGGCTGTGGATTGCAATCGTCAATGAGCAACCTCTTTCGATCGGCTGTGAGTGACTGGCTGCCTGCTGACGGCAAGAGTTCCCCATCTCCGGGATTTCTTCCCCGCCCTGCACTTGGCGGCCCACGCTCCTCCAGCTGCCCGCTTGGCGTCCACTGGGGCTGTTTCCCTCTGAAGCCTCACGAATTTTTTTTTTCTTCCAACAGCACCATTCTACTCTTTCCCAAGAAACTCCTTCGCCACCATCACCTCTCTCATCTCCACTGAGCTCCTTGCTTCCAAGTGCAACCCAAGCTTAGGGGTGTGGGCCTGCTTCAAACCCTTCCAGGGGACCCCTCCCTCATGCTCCCCCTCCCTGCCCCACCTCCGGGGGTGCGCTCTCTCCTCACAGCACCCCCGGCCTGCACCCGACAGACCCTGCCCGGGGCCTTCTGACTCCAGCTGAGTGACCTGCTCCCCAGAGGCAAACGCCCGCGCCTGGTCTGTGCCTGAGGTCCCCATGCTTTGTGTTAAAGCACGTGCTATTTTGAAAATGCTTTTTAAAACACAGAGTAGATGCTGGGGAAGTGCTTATTGGGTCAACGGGACTGCATTGCTGGGCAGAGTAAGAAGCCCCGGGGAGGGGGCCACTGAGGATCTAGAGTCTCTGGTCTGCATCTGCCTGGCTTTGCTAGGGAACCAAACATGGCAATAAAAATGTTAATCTTCTCAGACCCGCCTCTGCCTTCTGGAGCCTGCGAGGCTGTGGCAGCAATAAGGTAGGTGGAGAAGTTAAAGGGGAAAACATAAATTAGGTCATGAGAGGATAAAGAGATGGATTTTCAATAGGCTTCAACCTTCAGAGATGGGAGGGCCTAAATTAAATGGATCATACAAAATTCAATAAACAAGGATTGTAGATGGCAGATAATTTATCCCATTATAATTTGAATTAAGCTGGGAGCATCAATAATGCCCCTGACCTGAAGGTTATTAAGAGACAGCCAATAACAGGGACTGAACCAGCACACGTTGTAGATTATTGCTGAGAATTTAGGGCTCAGGCATTTAAGACTGGGGGACTGATTGCCTGGAAGATAAATTTCATCCTTGGAGCAGACCACGGGAGGATTAGCAACCAGTGTTGTCCCCCAGCCACCGGCCTGCCGCCCACTCCCGTGTGACCAGGCAGCCTGACGTGGCCCCCGCTTGCTGAAACTCCGGATAGGTTTCTTCCTATCAGCCCCAGACACCCCTTTTCTCAGGGCATTTACTTTAGAAAACCTGTGGTTATAAATTCTTTTGCTAGCCCCTTTGAGCTGCAAATCTTCTCCCAGGCTTTGGCCCATTTTACAAGCCACAGAATGTCCTTCTCAAGGACCCAGGGCAATCCCTGGGAGAAGTGGAGGACAAAGGAGCTCATGCTCTGACCTCCCGGCACCTGCAGGAGAGTAGGAGGCCCCTGCCATGGGCGCTCGCGGGCAAGCACAGGGGCCTACTCACGGAGAAGACCGTCTGCAAGCTCAGGGACCGCTTCTGCTGGTCACATCCCATGCAGCCCCCCCCCCCATTTCCTGCTGGCTCACTCAGGCACGTACACCCTCCCGCCTCTGTTTTCCTGGAGTTGTTCGGTTTCCGTCCCCTATTGCAATCATCTTAAGCAAAGTCTTCCAGCCTTTTGTTTCACTTTGTCCTGTGCAGTTTTTACTTTGCCACGTATCTGGAGACATCCTGCACTGACCTGGAGTAAGCCAAGGACCCCGAGTCTCCACTCAGCCGTCCTGAGGACACGGCACGTGTGCGAGCCAGTTAACCCGAGGCGGCTGTTTCCGTCTGCAGCAGGTGACTGTGATCAAACATGGAAACCAGACCAAATCCATTAGCTAACCGGGCCCAGCCAATCTCAAAAAAAAAAAAACCAGTGTGGTGGAAGTTCAGTTCCGAGGCCATGTTCTTCTCCACGCAAGTCTGATTCCACCCTCCCTAATACCTGGTTTGTATTTGTCCCATTAGCCATTTGGTTCTATGGGACTTTTGCTGTCCAACACCGTGTAGGCGTAATACCAGCAGGGTCTGATGGCATCATGACAGCAGGGACACCTTTGCAGTCTCCTGAGCTCCTTCCTGCACTTGTTCCTTTGTTCTTTCAGGAAACCCTCCTTCCCCATCATTCTCTCCCCTGGCCAGAGAAAATGCTAGTGTCTCCATTCCGTCAATAAGGAAACTGAGGCATAAGCGGAGTCTTGCCCAAGGTCCCACGCGTGGATGGTGCCAGAGCTGGGATTCGAATCCAAGCCATCTGCCCCATTTCACGGCGGAATGTAGCAAGGCTTTAATTTTATAAATTACGATTCCCAAGGTGAACGTAATACAGAAAGCATATCTAGAGAGCTGGCCGGGCGGCCGGATCGAAACAGTTTTCTGAGGGCCCAGAGGGGACTTCTGCTGGAAGGAGACCCAGCCTGGCAGAAGGGGAAGTGGAGGGAGAGGCGGGGCACTGCGTGAGCCCGGGGCGAGCAGGGCGTTGGCTGTGGGGTGGGGAGGGGATAGGGCAGGACTTTTGAACCAGCCACCTCGCTGTACTCTGCAACACCAAGGGGACCATGCCATCCCTTCTAACGACAGGACACCACTTAACCTTGAATGCCCTTGAATGCCCAGCTGGCGACCACGCTGGCGCGGCAGCAATGCCTGGTGAAGGACTCTTGCGTGTGAGCACAGATGAGCACCCAGCAATCTGCAGACTGCAGGGGATTCTTCCAGAAGGGCTTTCCAGGGAGCTGAAGGGAGTACAGGAACCACTGGAGACTGGTCTGCTGTGGTTACTGTCTCTCCTTCAGTACTCACCAGCCCGTGGGTTGGGCAAGGCCCGGGCATCTCTCCATCAGCTTGTTCACCCCCCACCTTCCCCAAGAGCGGGCGGCACCCACGTCAGTCCTCTGGCTGCATCTCCCAGGGGGTTCATCCAAATCTCCGCCTCTCCAGGCACTGGGTGGCGTAGCGTCTGCCCATAGACGTCTTGAAATCTGCCAGGAGAATTGTGTGTGAGTCGGTGAAACTATTACCTGTTCATTTGATAAGAGAAAATTAAATTATTCAGGTCCCAATAACACAAGCAGCATCCGAGCCGTAATGCTGGAGTAATTGTTTTACAATTAAGACGTGCCCGGAATGCACATTACCAGCTCATTTTAATAATGTGCGCGTTAAGTTGCTTACTTTTTTTTCCAAAGAGGCAATTCAAATAAGTAATTTAGTGGTAGAAATAAACTATGAATTTAATTTATATGTTCATTAATTGTATAATTAAACTGAATACTAATTGACTGTAGAATTATAGCTAAATGGGACACTGGACCGTGGTAATTAGTTCTTGTTCTGTTTTTCATTGTGAACATAATTTTTGGTGGCCTCGCCATACCCAGTTAGACTTTGTTTGGCTTTATTGGAGCATAAATCATTCTTCTAGCACAAAGATTTAATCCTTAAGCTACGATGGGTGTGTTCTCCTGTCGCAAAAGGTTATCTCTTTAAGAGAAAGGACATCGACTCTAGGCGTGGGGACCTGGCGGATGCTGTGACCCTCTGAGATGTCACCGTCCGCTCTGTGGCGGGAACATGGAGGCAGACAGGCCAGCACGGCGGCGTCTGGATTCTGCGACGGTTCCCCCCGGAGGGGCCGAGTTCTGCGCAGTGTGTTCGCCACCTGTCCGCTTTTCACTCGCAGTTAATGCCCAGCACTGCTGTGTTGTAAGATGCTAGTGAAGACGAATGCCCAGGAACAGCGCACATGCAGGGAACAAAACGTGTTCTCATGGGAACAGAACGGCCCCGCAGCCGGCACACAGCTCTGTCTGGCCGGGGCGGCTCCGCCACGGGCTCTGCCTCGCTCTGACGTCATCAGCCGGAGGGGCCAGTTGCTCATGGCTAATCCCTGTTTCGATTCTAAGACACACCTAGGCCCATTTTGCTTCTCCCAGGTGCTCAGAAAGAACAGAATCAAAGGAGAAGATGTGAAGTCCCAGCTCACTTAGGAAGGATGGAAGTCACCTTTCCTCGAACCTGGGGCAGGTAAGCCCCGGGTCGCAGAGACGCTCAGGGTGGCGGTCCCCACGCCTCCCACTGCACCTGGGTCTCCCAGGGTGTGGAGCAGCTCGCTAGAGCTCAGCTTCCCAGACAGAGGGGCTCTCCCGTGACACTAAAGCAGCTGAAATCTCAGGACTCATCTTGGGCTCAGTCCCCTTCCAGGCAGTGTGGGAAATTCCAAAACTGGCCTCTGAGCGGCCAGACCAGGCACCAAGCCAGCTGTGAAACCAGGCTCTTCCCCAATACCTTCTTCTTAACACGGGGCTTCTGTCTGAGCACATTTATCCCAGTCACTGCACAAATGTGGGGATGTGTCCCCATGTCATCGAGGACGCTGGAGGACGCAGCAGGGAATGAGGCAGACCCAGACCCTGTCCCTCGGAGCGTGGTGTGCAGCCTTCATCTGGGACTCGGGGGACCCGGGAAAGGCGTCTGTGCTGGTGAGAACTTTCCAGAACCACCCGAGAGTCTCCCATGCCTGCCCTGGCACAGCTGGAGGAGAACTGAAATGGCCTCAGCCTCCCGTGGCTGCCGTGACAAATTGCACCATCTCGGTGGCTGAAAACAAAAGCAGTTTAACATCTTACGGTTCCGGGGGTCAGAAGTCTGGAGGCTCCGGGGGAACTCTGTTTCCTTGTCTTTTCCAGGCTCTGGGGGCCGCCTGCACACCCTGGACCACGGCCCCTTCCTCTGTCTTCAAAGGCTCTGGTCACAGCTCTCCTGCCTCTGCCTCCTCCTGTCTTCTCCTTGTGACGGCACCTGCGGCTGCCGCGTTCACCCAAATGCGGTTCAGGATCCTTAACTGAATTGTCTGCAAAGGCCTTTTTGGCCTGCAAGTTGACATTTACAGGTTCCCAGGGTTAGGATGTGGGCATGGAGGACTGTCATTGTTCTGCCAACCACACTCGCCACGGAGAAAAGCTGTGAAATGTCACCCGTGTCTCGGACTTTAAGAAAAGACGATCTTTCTGGGAGGCCTTAAAATACTTGGTGTCCATTGTTCATTGCACCTGCCAACCTGCTGTCAGGTGACACTAAAGTGGGAAAAGGGGCACCTGGGCAGACGGGGAGTGCCCCAAGGCAGAAGTGCTTCCTGCTACCAGTGTGGAGTTCAAGGTGGAGCAGAGGATTGTGCTCTGGTCATTGGTGGCATCATTTAGATCACACAAAGGCAGACTCCCAGGGAAGCTCACTGAGATGGCAATGGAAGTTGGGAGGGATGAGATTAAAGGGGGTGATTTAACCCAGGGGAGGAGAAATTGCTCAGAACGTCATTCACTTTGTCATTAAGGGACAAGGTGTGACAGGGTCTCAAACCAGAACACTTCTGGAGTGACAAGTGCAATGCGTGAGTGTGCACGAAACACAACCCAACAGCTAGTCGGTGTTGGCTCCTGAGGGTCAATGACTCAAAATTGAACAAAGAACACAAGCCTGCACCTCACAGATCTCCTGCTGGCACCTACCTGTCCCCTCTCTGCTCCTCAGAACTTTCTTCTTCTCTATTGTGTTCCTAAAGACTGGTCACCTTTTCATACACTCTGTAACTTACTTATTTCTTTTATCATCTCTCTCCCCATGAGATCAGAAATTTTGTCTTTTGTTCTGAATCCCGATAACTAGAAAATTTCCTGATATGTAGAAGGTGATATTTATAGAATGAATGGTGTGATTAGTATACTGTATTTATTTGGCATAAGGAAAATACTTTTTTTATTATAGTATTAAACCTGGGTTCTAATAGCTATTTGGAGAATAAAATTTTGAAATGTGTAAATCAACCTGAGGTTCTTCAGGGCTCTCTGGACTTCCCGCAATGAAGCCAAGCAAAGGAGTTGAAGACAGGGCTGGTCAGCATCCTTCCCTAAATCAGTCTCCCCCAAGTTTGCACTAAGATATTTATGAAAGCACAGAGAAAATTTGAAAATTTGAGAAGCTTTCACATAATACTGATGAAAAAGTTGAATACATGATATTATAAATGGAGAATTGTAGATAAGAAAACCCTTGCTAAGAATTACAGATATTTCCCAGGAAAATATCGGAGCTACCAAAAAATAGAATGAATCGTTAATGACGTAATTGCAGAAAAATTGCTGGGACCGTAATAAAGACCAGAGAATACTGGCAGAAAGGAGTCACCAAATTCCAAGCAGAATCAGTAGAAATGAGCCAAATTTAGGCGCATTTTGGCAAGTATTTAACATAATGAAATAGAGATAAATGCAACACGGGACCATTTTTAGAAAGAGAGAATGTGGCTACGGCAAAGTGAGCGCAGCGTGGTCTCGGCCTGCTCTCCCGCCACGTCCTGTGCAGGAACCGGCCCCGCGGCTGCAGAGACGCTGGCAGACCTCAAGGCCCGCGTGTAGCGCAGAGAGCACAAAACCCACGTGCTCGTGGCCACACCAGCCAGATGTGCGAAGCGTCACAGAAACGTCTGCCCCAGCCTCAAAAAGAGATAAACGTATTAATTCCAGATATCACTGGCGTCTTTAGGAAACATGTTAGATAAGCCCCCCGCACCCGACCCCATGCGCCACACCTTTGAATGCAGAAGGATGGTTCTCGATGCCAAAACCACTGCCCGTGCCTGGAGATTCTGACCCTGGACTGCAGCCAGGCCCGAGAACAGCTCTCACAGCCGCTAAGTGGAATAACCGTGTCATACGTGGTTTTCTGTTGCCTGCAGAGTGGGGAAAACGCACCGTGAAGTGACGTCGACTGCATCTGCCCAGTAGGGACTGGGGGAGCAGCCCCTTCTCCCTTCCTTGTCTTTGGCATTTTCCAGACTTTTGAAAGACATTCTTTTCACTAAAAACAGCAATAACAGCTTCCTATAAAGAGAAGAGCCAAGTTTTATGGGTCGCAGTGACCTGATGCCAACCCATTCTCACATCCAGTTCTAATTAGGGCAGAAAGCCCTGTATTTCTTGTGTCTTGCTCTTACAAACGCTTTCAAATGCGAACTTCCAAATCTTTTTTTTGAAACTCTTCTTCTGGGTCCCACTTGGTCAAAATAAACTTTTAATAAGAAGATTGTACGCTACTTCTTGTTCAAGAGACTCCTGGAAACTTTGAAAGCGAATCTGTAATTGAAAAGTCAGACAAACATAACTCTTTTTCGCCTGTTCAGCTCTGGGCTCTTGTTGCCACTCAATGACCTTGAAATTCAGGGGAGGCTGCTCCACTTCCCTTAGCTTCAGTTTCCTCGTCTTTAAAATGGAGAGATAGTATCTACTTCAAAACAGCAGAGACAGAAATAAAATCATTTAAGGCAAAGGCAGGGTCTCCCCTCCTGCCGGAACAGACAGCAGAAACGGGCGGCGGTGGGACACTGGGGAATCGGCCTTCACCTGGACTCGGGTAGAGATCGTTTTTGGAATAGTATTGCCCCTAAGTACGGCCATCCATGTCGGATTAACCACACATGTCAATAAAACCATCAGACCAACAACCTCCTGCATCGAGAGGTCCCCAAAACCAGCCTCGGGACTGGGGATTCACTAGAAGAAGCTGCAGGACTCAGAAACGCTGTTACGCTCCCAGTTGTGGTTTGTCACCATGAAAGGACGAGGTTAAGCCAGCCGGGGGAAGATGTGCACGGACCAGGCAGCGTCCAGAGGACACCAGGCACGAGCCTCCATCTGTCCTCCCTGTTGGAGTCACAGGGACCTCGTTTACTGCCCCCGCAGGGACGTGTGACGACACGCAGGAGCGTCGCAGCCGGGGAAGCTCTCCGGAGCCCCAGGGTCGGGTGCTTGCTGGGGTTGGTCACGGCCGAGTGGTTGTCCCTCCCCGGGCTGAGCTGACGCTGGGTGGCCCAAGGCGCCAGGTTAACAAGGACATTCGTATCACGCAGGACGTGCCAAGGGCTCAGCACTGACCTTCTGGAAGGTGGGCGGGGCTTAGGGCGAGGTTTGTCCTCGGGTACGCTTCTCGTCAGAAGTTCTCTGTTTGACAAAAACAGGACACCAGTGATAAGACCCGTCGGAAAAGTGGCGGAAGCGATTCTAGGGCCGGAGGAGAAAGCTGTCAACGGAGACCACTGCGGACGTTTCTGAGGGTGTGTCTGTATCTGAAATCAGTCGGGGATAGTGGGAATCGACGTAACAAATCCTCTCAGTAAATGAATGCCAAGAGGTGACGACTTGGACTGTCTAGAGCTGGAGGGGTCAGCAGGCTTTTCCTGGAAAGGGCCACAAACTGCGTTGCAGCTTCTCAAATCCACTGTAGCTGACACCATGTAAGCCAGGAGTCCTCAAACTTTTTAAACAGGGGGCCAGTTCACTGTCCCTGAGACTGTGGGAGGGCCGTTGGAGAGTGCGGCGCACATTCCACACATGTGCACTGCGGGCCGGGGACGAGTTGGCTGCTAAGCAGGACAGGCAGCGGCGGCAAAAACACCCGGCGGGCAGGATCAATGTCCTTGGCGGCCGCATGTGGCCCGTGGGCCGTAGTTTGAGGACCCCTGATGTAAGCAGACAGAGGTGGCCACTTCCCATGAAACTACTTGTGGGCACTGTCTTTTAAATTCCTATAATTCTCATACATGGTGACATATTTGGTCTTTTGGTTTCTCGAACAAGTGAAACCTGGGATTGGGGAGTGGTGAGACTACTCTGTGTGGCACCGTGACGGTGGGCACGTGCGTGTCATTGTACGTTTGCCAGACCTACAGGACGAGCTACGCCCACAGCAAACCGTCACGTCAACTACGGACTTTGGCTGATGATAATCTGTCGACACTAATTCACTGGTTTTAGAAAATGTGCGGCACTAACGTACGATGTAACAGGGAAGCGTGTGCCAGGCCCCGTGGGTGGCAGGGACAGGTACATGGAACTCTATGTGTGACCTACTCAATTATTCTGTAAATCTAAAACTGTATTAAAAACGTAAGGTCTAAAAACATGTAAAAAACCATTCTTAGTTCACAGGTCACGTGAAATCAGGCAGGGGATGGGGTCTGGCCCGTCACAGACCCCTGGACGAGCTAGGAGAGCAGCCCACACGGGCACGCAGGCCCCTGAGTGGGGCAGACACAATGTCACTAGACAGTCCCACGGGCAATGGGGCCCAGAGAAGGATTACGAACGGGAAACTCGGGAGGAAACTTTAAGAGGCTCAGAATTCTCCCTTCTTGACGCTATTTGCTCTGGATCTAATTCAGCAACATGAACGGGACCCAACAGCAACCTGAGAATCCACACGGCCTACAGGAACCATGTTGGCGGCCACCGGCCTGGGAAAAGCCAGTGCTCGCGCTCGCTCTTGGTTTAAAGAGCCGTGTTCCTTGCAGCAGAAACTTTGAAAGCCGGGTCTGCGGGGAGACGGGCATTCTGCAGATACTGCGCTGCCCTTAACAAGCTGCCCGCCCTCCTTTCTTCTTGAGTCGATAAAGCGTCTCTCTGAACAGTGTAATAGGTACAATCCATTTGGCAAACATGTATTGAGCCCCTACTCTGTGCTCCCGGCTCTCTCCGCTCTAAGAGATCGTGGCAATTACGAGGGGATGTCGGAAACCTCCAAGTAAGAGAAGGAACAAGTGGTGTCGTATTGATCCCACAGAATGTCTGCTAATGGATTTCTAATGCAGCCCAGTGCTCTGCCTGTGTGGCCGCCGAGTGCCCAGTTCCCAGTGGTCTGCGACTACTACAGCCGTGCCTTCCCGCGTGCACCAAATTATACGGCACGTCGCTCGGCAGCCACGGGACAAGAGACTCATTTACTGCTTCCAGCATCTTCCTTATGCCGGCCCAGGGCTCAGCCCAGCCCCATAAAGAAAAGCAGTGAGCCGGTGGCCCAAGGGAGGGTGGAGACTGCAGGCTCCTTCGGGCCCCACCTGGAGACGGCCAGCAGAAACCAGCTCCCATCCTGCTGCATTGCCGTCTGTGTTCCCATTGCTCCCTCTGCTCGGGGTTCAGCCAGATTCGAGACCTAACTGCAGTCTCTCCTTCAGGTAGAGTGTTTACTCTGATTACCTGGTCCATAGCTCAACGTACCTAGATTTAAGCACTACGTGCGGGTCTTCCGTTTCTCTCCATCTCCGAAGCGGTGAGAACTGTGCTGTGTCCCACGGGGCCCTTCCCTGGGGCCAGCCTTCCACCTGGCGGCCTAAAAGAAGAACCGAGGCAGCTTCAGCAAACGGATAGGGGCTCGGAGTGCAGGCCGTGGGGCTCCCCGGCACCTCCCTGGCTCTGCGGTCTTGGCCGTGAAGTTACCTGACATCCCCGTGCCCTGCTGTCCCCACCTGCCACGCGGGAATCGCGAGCACGCCCATTGTAGAGTGCTCAGGGCGGTGCCTGTCAGGAGCGCGCAGTGGATGAGTGGGGTCGTGAAGAGCCCAGAGCGACGGCAGCTGTCCATCCCGGGGCACCGTGGGGAAAGACAGAGGAGAGAAGGTGAGAAGCACCCGCTGTGGGCATGCGGCTTATAGCGGAAAACTCACACCAGGTCTCCCTGTCACCTTTGCAACGACTGCACGCGCCACAAACCACGCTGCCCTCTGCTTACCGACATGCCCGGCCCACGGCTGCCTTCAGCGAGACCTTTGCTGCCATCCGGAATATAAAGACAATCCCGACAAAGGGGCTGCATTTGCGAGACCCCGTCTCTACTATAAATAGAAAGAAATTAATTAGCCAACTGATATATATAGAAAAAATTAGCCGGGCATGGTGGCGCATGCCTGTAGTCCCAGCTACTTAGGAGCTGAGGCAGGAGGACTGCTTGATTCCAGGAGTTTGAGGTTGCTGTGAGCTAGGCTGACACCACGGCACTCACTCTAACCTGGGCAACAAAGTGAGACTCTGTCTCAAAAAAAAGAAAGAAAAAGAAAAAAAGAAATATTTCAAACCGTTGAGCTTTGCTGTTAGAAGTGTGGGCCCAGGGCTGGCAGTGCCAGCAGCCTAAGGGAGCTCTGTAGGAATGCAGATTCTCAGGCCACCCCCCCCCCCAGCCTGCTGAGTATCACCTGCATTTTATTAAGACCCCTGGGTGGTTTGCGAGCACCTTAGAGTTTGAGAATCTCCGCTACAGTGCGAGTTGATAGTAGCCATCTGCACCTCACGTGGCATCTGGCCCACGCCGCGTCACTCCTAATCAGATGACTGCCGCAGCAGCAAGTCACCCCGCCGGGCGCCCCGTGAGCCAGCGAGTCAGAGGCCCACAGAGGCCAGCAGGTCATCGAGGCAAACAGGTAAAGTGCTGCCTCCAACGTGTCATGTGGGGGCTCACTTTAGAATGTGTTTATTTTCCACTCCCAGCATTAAAATGCCCCACAGAGAGCCCCTCCCAGACAGTGTCATGTCCACGGGGAGGATGTCGGGGAGATTTGGGAGGACGTAGAACCCCTGCAGCTTTCTCCTGCCGCTGCTCCGCCCCATGCCCCTCCCCGCCTTCGCCTTCCAGCAAGTAGTGTCTTGTTTAATGTTTCGTAATCGCAGAATGCCCTTACACTTTATTTACCGAACGTCTCTCTTTCCACACCATCTGCCCGACGAAAGCGATGGAGGTGGCGCAATTGCCAGAGGTGGAGGAAATGAATTTGGGGCGATGCGGTTCTACTTGGCATACGATACATTGTTTCATTTCACTATCAAGACTTGCGCTAGGTTAGCGGCCCGCGTGGCGCGGCGTTGTGAGTGCGCGCACATTAGCACTGTAAAATCAAATGCTGTACAGGAAGGAGCGCAGTGCAGCTGTTTGCTTCGTGCTTATGTTTATGCTACCTGCAGGCAAAAAGCAGAGATCTTTTTGAAAAAGAAAACACACTTTCATTCTTTATTGAAACATGTAATCGAGTTCTTTATACATCAGAGAAGCCTATTCATATGTATTGAATGGTCATTGAGATATTCTGTCTATTGAAAATGTACGGCTTCGTGCAGACGCAGAATGGACTCTTGTAATGCCCAGGAAAAAAAAAATAATGCTTCCTGGAACAATAATTTTAGACAAATATTTGGACATATCCATTTCAGAAAAGGTGATGGACACAAAGTCAAAAGGATTCTGTCTACTTCGGACTGACGGGGCTGTTCTAGATTTGTGGTTTTGACAATGGGCAAGGGAGCCCCCTCCTCTGTCAATTATCTGTTAAAGACTCACACAAACGCAAATGCTTTGGAGTAGAAAAGCATATTCAATGTAAATTGCCTTTAACATTCCAAGATGATGGTTCATGATTTATTTTCAAAATAGTGTATCTGTGAAAAATTAAGAGCCACAAGGATCCAATTATCTCAATGGCAGCCTAATTTATGTGGCATGAAGTACTTTAAAAAAAAATCGGGAGGTGTGTTGAGTAAGGCTAAATTGGCATCGTCTTGCTGGGCCCCAGCTTGAAGTCTATCTGAACGACGCGGATCTCATTAAACACCATCAACTTACCGTCGCTTAGGTGATAAGAGAGATGAAGACATAGTTTGGGGCCCAATAGAGGTTTTTCTTTTGTCCATAAATATCTGCCCCCCAGGAGCAGGACTTCCTCACTCAGACAGCACCTTGGAAGGTAAGCTGGGAGGACAGGTGGGGGGCGCTCATCCTTCAGCCTGGACACCGGGGCCCGCAACCTGCCTGTTAAAAGGAGGTTCAGACCATCCATTCCCTCTGTCCCAAGGCTGCGGTCTTGCCTGCAAGCTGCTATTGATTTGGGGAAGGAGCTCGGAAATTGATCGATATCTGTTGGCAGCTGAAATCTTCAGATATTTCTCAAAGAACCGGATTGTCATGTTTCTGTGGGCAGAGAGGCTGGCCAGTGCTCCGGGTTACATGATTAAATAACACCTAGTTTAGCTGTTGTTGGTAAGTGACGAGTCAACGCAGGAGCAGTGCTTACTGCGATTAAACAGGAGCAACCTGCAATGGTCTGCTCCTCTGGCACCTGTATCCATGAAGAAAATTTGTCACTTGCTAATTTAGAAGCAGTCTCTCCCTCCTAACGAGCTCTGCAGACAGAGGGGGGTTCAAACAGACCTGCAGTAGCAACCAAAAATATCAAACAGCTGAGGGGGTGGAAGCCTCTCGGAACACTGCCGTGCCCCCCACGTGCCTGGTCCACACTCGGGAGGGGCCAGGAAACGCAATCGTGCAGTTAGCAGGCCACTACACTCTGCAGCTTCTCACAGCATCCTGGAGACACGTGAAGACCATTCTTTCTCTGTAACATAATGCCTGGGTGTGCACGCTTCTACACATTCATCTAACTAGCTCCAGCACTTAGTGGCACAAGGGACTCTGCATTCAGAGTGGGCATGCAAATTTATTTCACTAGCAAGAAAGCATTCCCAAACCACCCCATTTTTTACCATTTTACCATTCCATGTTCTATGGAACATATTTTGGGAAGAACTTATCAAATATTCTATATTTGGCCAGGCCATCATCCAGCTTCTAGAATTGTCTACCCATTCTGGAGTGTCTTAGAGGCTGAGGGTACACTGCAGATTATGCAGTCACAGCTGCAAGGGAGGGAAGGTACCAAGACCAGAAGACAGCCAAGTTCGGTCCGATGATAGTCAAGTGAAGGCAAAGAACTTAAGACTCCAGAGAACCAAGATGAGATACCTAGCAATCCTCAGATGCAACCGGAACACTCAGATTTTGTGTATAGTTTTTTCATTATTTTTTAGGACTTCTGGATTCTCCAAAACATAGCCTAATGGGAGAGAGGAGACACTTGTGTTTGAACCTCTGCTGGGCTACGCATAGGTAAGTCCCAGTGTGGGCAGAGTCTGTTTATGTATCTGAAAAGGGGAAAATGTCATCTCTAGCTTACAGGACCCTTGTGTAGAATAGTGGAATATAAAATGTGGTTAGTAGTTAATCGATAAACATCGTCGGAAATTGTGGATTCGCCTAACTCGAGTGTGTTGAACTCATGGCTGTCCTGTGTTCAACGACTACACGGCTGTTTGCATGTGAATGGCCATGAGTGTGTGTGTCTGTGTCTGCCAGGGCATCCTCAGCACCTAGGTGCTAACTGAAGCTTCTGTCAAACTCATAGGAAACTTCTCTCTTTTCTTACCTGACGCTGACTTCCCCGCTCTGAGACCCGTGCAGTCTGCTCACACAATTCTTGGGCCCCGGCACCTGGAGCCCACTTTGAATCACACGTGCTTAGGCGGTCCCTGCGGAGGTGGGGCGGTGGTCACTGCGGCAGCTCACAAGTGCATGCAGCTCATCGGTGTAAGTGTAGCCCAGCCTTAGAAGAAGGTAGACTCTTCCCCCGGCAAGTTCAGAGCGGAGTTAGAGCTTGCCGATTACAAAGGGCCCTCAGGTGCACTACTCAGCTCAGTGGCTTCCTGCCTGGGCTCGGTGACAAAGAGCCGTGTCCTTCAGCTCCAAGTTCACCTTCGTGGCCCATACAGAGTCTTCCCTTCATTCGTGCCAAGGACCAAAGTCACGTGGGTCAGATTTCACCTTCCCCCTGGGCCAGTGTTGAAGACCTCACCGTCGCCGTGAGTGGAGGACAGGCGAGTCCAGGCAAAGCCAGACGAGGAAAGCGGGGTCCCAGGGCACCGATAGGACCGCGAGGATTCGCTCCTTCCCTGCAGCCTGCCATGCGCCAGGCTGCCCGCTGGCATGGCGGAGGACCTGGGAAGTGTCCGTGTGCCGTGCACAGGGGAATAGGATCACCAGGAGCATTAAATTGCAAGACCATCAGGGCAGCAGGAAAAAAGAAACCCATCACCGCATACCACGCTTTCACCTTTCAAATAGCCTTTGAAACACGTGCATTTAGTTGGGCTAAATAATTCCATTTTCTGTGCAAAGTTTCTCGACCTCAGCACTGTTAATTCTCTTGTGGGGAGCTTCCCAGTTACCGTATGATGGTTAGCAGCCTGCCTGCTCTCTACCCACCAGATGCCAGTAGCCCCCCGTCCCCATGTCACAGCCAGAGAAATCTCTAGACCTCGCCAAACATCTTACCTTGTGGTGGTAAGACCATCCCTGGTGGAGAAGCGCCATGCTGGGCTGAACTTTCCCTCCAGCGCACACTAGTGGGGAAGTCTACAGAATGAACCTGTTCCCGCCGAGACCCCGGAGGGCTGTAGTAGCTTCCTGTGGCCGCTGGAGCAAACACCACAAACTTAGTGGCCTGAACGATTCAGTATTATTACCTTGCGGTTCTAGAGATTGAAAGTCCACAATGGGTCTGGCTGGGCTAACACCTACGTGTCTGCAGCGTTGGTTCCTTCTGGAGTCTCCAGGGGACAGTCTGTGTCCTGGCCTTTTCCGGCATCTAGAGGTCGCCCTCACCCCTGCACTCATGGCCCCTTCCTCCACCTTCAGAGTCATCATCAATGGGCCGTGACCTCCTTTCTCACGTGGCATCACTCTGACCTCCTCCTCTCCTGCCTTCTGGTCCACTTTGCAGGACCTGTGGTGACATTGCCCCACCTGGATAAGCCCAGATACTCCCCTTGTTTTAAGGCCACCTGATTAGCAACCTTAATTCCATTAATATGTGTACCTTAACACCCCTTATGCCAGGGACCGAATGCGGATATTTATGATGGGTGGGAAGGAGAGAGATCACTCTGCCAAAGACAGATGTGAAGAAACCTCCTGGAATAAGATCTAACTCTTCAAAGTGGCCTTTGAGCCCTGCCTGGGATAGCCGCTGCCCACACTGGGGTCCTTTTTCACATCTCAAGCCTTGTGGGCATTTCTGGTCCTCAAGTAGTTGAAGCCTTTCCAAGTCCTTTGTCTTCATTGCGTTGTTTTCTTTATGAAAACTTTCAGAAGTAAACAGGAGACCTGGTGATAGCAGAACAAATGTGCCCTTGTCATCAAGAACTGAATGACATCCATTTGTGTTTTCATATGATTAGGATTCTGTGAGGTCTTGACTCCCACTGGGCTCTTGGCCTGGGGTGGCTGTGTGTGCATGTGTGTGTGTGTTTCTCCCGGGTCTTTGCTCTCTCAGAGCTGCCTTGCTGTCATCTGTCAAGTCTCAGCAGAAATGTCACCTACTCTGATGGTCGTCCTTGTCCGGTGTCTATGGAAGCAGCAGCCCCGCCCCACCTCTGTGCTGAGGAGCAGTGAGAGTCTCTGCATCTCGTTTGCTGTCTTCATAGCACTTACCAAGATCTGTAATTTCTCTATTAGGGTCCTCCCGGCCTCCCCCTCAACCGTGGATGGGAACGCACACAGCCCATCAGCTGGAGGAGTCCGGGTCTCATCAGTGAGCTCTCCATTGAATCCTCAGCGATGACAAAGGTACCAACCTCCTGGCACCACTAGCAGGTGCCTGTCCCTGGGTCACTGGAGGTTGGGAAGTGAGGGGAGGGAAGCCTCAAATCCAGCTTCCCGCGCCGACTAGCTGCCTGCCTGTGGGTTAGTCACTCAACCTCATCCGCACCGTGGGGACAACCACAGCATCCATCTCCTGGAACAGCAGTCCCCAACCTTTTTGGCACCAGGCCCTGGTTTGATGGAAGACAGGTTTTCCAGGGACTGGGGAGGGAGGGGGTGTCGTGGGTGGGGAGGGGGTGTCGTGGGTGGGGAGGGGGTGTCGTGGGTGGGGAAGACAGCATGCTGGCAAACCAACTCTCTGGGACAGAGAAAAGGGGTGAGAAGGGCTGAGAAGGGCTGAGAAGGGCTGAGAAGGGCTGAGAAGGGCTGAGAAGGGGTGAGAAGGGGTGAGAAGGGGGTGCATTTCTCATGGGCTTGGTTGTGCTCTCACAGGGCTGGGCAGGGAGGGAAGCCAGAAAAGGAGAAATGATGAGGGAAAATAAGTTGAATTTTTAGAGCACTGGGCAGGGGCCACACCTGGTCCAGTAGTGCCGTGGTCTGGAAGGCAGGCGTCACAACTGGCAACTCAGAGTGGAGGCATCTCGGGATCAAAGGCATGAAGCAGTTCCAAGCCAGTCAAGTCAGGATTCCAGCACTGTGCTTTGTCCACGCTGAGCGCCAGCGTGGGCCCTGGCCTCGCAGAGGGAGGCGGGGAGGCCCCCAGGCCTGGGGCAATAGATGGGACCTGCACGTGGCTCCCTGCGAGGAAACCTCAGACTTCACCTTCATCTCCTCGGCTCCCCGGTGCTACGAGCTTCCCCTGAGCCCGGACAGCTGGATGCAGCATCCTCCCAGACAGAAGAGGATGAGGGCTGGACCATGCCGTATTCTGGGCCCCTCCGCAGCCTGAGACCCAGATCATCTCCCCGGGATGACTGAGGGGGCCGTGCCTGGAACCCGCCCTCATGGACACGCAGGCCGCCAGCTCGGCAGGCTATCTTCTAAGACCACCGTGAGTTATAAAAAGGACTTTGCCACCCTTGGACACAGCAGTCCTTAATGAAAAGGACTTCAGTCTCTGCCCCACGCATGCCCTGTTATAAACTCCTCTGTGGCTTTGGGGAGAGCTTTCGGGAGGCAAGAAAGTGGAAAATATACTTTCTTGGAAGTTTTTCCTTTTAGATTAGGCTGTTGTTTTTTGTGGCCCTGATGCCAACCCAATCAATTGTCCGTCCCGACGAGGTGTGCGTGTGCGTTGCTGCCGTCGCGTCTCTGCAGGGGCGCTGTCTGGGCTGTCCTTCTCAGTGGGCGGAGCAGCGTCCTTCGTCTTGGCTGGCTTTCAGGTGCAGAGCGACCGGTGCGGACTGAGCCTGCTCTGAGAGCTTTCCTCCGGAAAACGGACACTGCTATTCTTAGTTACGAGTGACCCGCGCGTCTGAGCACACTCTCAGAGCTGTGTGTATGCCCTGCCTCACGCAGGTGGCACAGCAGCCCTCTGGGACTGCGGTCCCCAACCCTCTGGGACTGCGGTCCCCAACCCCTGTGGCCTATCACTGCACCACACCCCCACCCACGACACCCCCTCCTTCCCCAGTCCCTGGAAAACTTGTCTTCCATCAAACCAGGGCCTGGTGCCAAAAAGGTTGGGGACTGCTGTTCCAGGAGTGGATGCTGTGGTTGTCCCCACTGTGCGGATGAGGTTGAGTGGCTACCCCACAGGCAGACAGCTAGTCGGTGTGGGAGCTGGATTTGAGCTAGAGGCATGCTGGCAAACCAACTCTCTGGGACAGAGAAAAGGGGTGAGAAGGGGTGAAATGTTTAGGATTTGCCAATTTCCATGTTGTGAATAACGTGCCGAGGCCGATTTAAAGCTACCAATGGTGTAACAGCTGACTTGCTAGATTCCTGAATATTCAACAACAAGCTCCTGCCAGCCAGAGGGAGCTGGCTGAGGCCACCCTCGTGGGATCTCAGACTCTCGGCCGCCAGGTTCTGCAAATGCTGAGAGAGGGGCTTTGTTGTTGTCAAAAACAACACAGATTTTAATGTTCCTCCACGCAGGGTTTGGGGATGGGGAGGTACACCTTTGGATGTTACTAGAAATACTGTGCATTTTGGGAAATCTTCTGAAACTCCCGAAAGAAAGCTAACTCTAATTTTAAATCTTTAGGGAGTGGGAAGAAATTTCTAGAATTAGCCTATCGCAAAAAAGTTGTACAACTTTGCAAAGTTAGGAGATCTCTGACTTATTTCCAGGTTAGCAGATGTTCTTCTATTTTTTTTAATTTTCTTTCTACCGTCTTTGATTTGGACCGTAGCTACACTGAAGTGGTCTGTCTTCTTGGCACCGTGACGTCAGCAAAGTATCCATTTAACTGCCCTAGCCACAATCCTGCCAAAGGAGCAGGTCTCACTAACCTGCTCTGTCTGGAATAGATTACTCGAAGGAGTAAGGACCAACACGGTCCCTCCAAAGGACCAGCCACACTATCCACTCCTGGCCTGGACCTGGGGCTACGGACCAGCACCACCCAGCTCTTCTGCAGAACTGACACCCAGAGACACATGCACGCAGCATTACATGGTGGGGGGCGTTGGGCTTTCATTCATGTGATGACTCCATGTGTGCTTGTGCCTGAACAGAGGAAGCCAGTCAAAAAATAAAGGAGACAGAGCAAAGCCCACAGATGCAGACATCCCAGCCCTTGACCAACAGAAAGAGGGTCTTTGGTTCCTAGTAGGATTCTAGCTGCCCCTCTGGCCATCCGCCGTGACATGAGTGTGGTCTGCCACGTGTTCACCCACATAAGGGCATTTGAAATCGACCACAAGTCTATATCCGTTTTCTAATTAATCATGTGGACTCTAAGGCCATACTGTATCCTAGCCCAAAACTCTACCAGAAATTTAAAATTGGTTTCAAATTATTCCGGCCAAGCTCTCCAGCATAGCTTATTAGAGGTTATATGATAAGCCCAAATAATGCAATGAAGAAGTTCCAAACAGCATGATCAGATTCCCACGGAGAAGTTTTAACCCCATCGTGAAATTTCTTCTCCCTCTCAAATAAATGTTCAACGTTTTAATATTTTTTCTTTCCCAGAAATTGGCATATACTAGGAATCTCTGGATGACGCAACCCACCCGGAGGAGGGGTCTCACCGGCACTATCGATTCTGCACGCTAGCAGGTAGAGCCCAGGTTTGCTGTCTTTGGCGCCAGCAAAAGGAGCACACTGGGGAGAGAAGCAGTGTTGCAAGTGTGAAAACTGACACACGCGGCCAGGTGTCCCACCTGAGGGGTGAGACAAGTCAGTGGTGCGGTGCTAGAATAGAACGGTCTTGACTTGAGCTGTGGTGACGGTTACACAACTCTGTGAATCGACTTGGTCCCGATTAATTGTCCACTTTAAATGGGTGAATTCTGCAGAGTATAAATTATTTCATAATAAATAAGTAAATAAAAATAACTTTTAAAAAATGCATTACTGAGGAGGCCACTTTCTCTCCCTCTATAATGGCTAGAGTGTTGGTTAATTTCCTCAGACGATAACTAAGGGGCAGTTACCATGGAAAACACAGGCAGCAAAGCAAACTGAATAGCTAAAGAGAAGGGCTATCACAGGGCATCTAAACTGTCACTCCTTGCCTATATTGACCCGTGGTCCCACAGGAATGATCTACACATGCGTCAGTCGTGGACTGAATGCACAGCCCAGAGCTGAACCCAGTCTGGATCAGCTAAACTTCCACTGACCTACGGACACACGAGTGAGAAATTGAGGCTTGCTGTTCAGTGATGGGGTGGTTTGTTACGCATCAGCGTGGTAATCGCTGGCTGATACACTCCCTTTGCAGAGCAAGGAGCCTTGTCTTTAAGATTGCCTTTTGTATCTGTGCAACGGGCTGCTGAGCTCACTTGAGCAGACCAAAACTGCCATCCCAGGACGGTGAGTGTTTCCCTCCCGCATCCACCGGGAACCGTGCAGTGGCCTGCATGGACGGTCACCCCTGCACAGACATGCGGACTCCTCCTTCACCAAGGACAACATACGGCATTCGCAGCGAACAAGACGCAGAGATCCCTGACCCACGGGAAAATGGAATGGTCCTCCCATAGTATATATTTGGCAATTTATTTATGAGATTTTAGCTGTGCCCAGTGTTATGTCCTTGGAGCACACTGATGACTTCAATGTGCGTGATTAAAATATGAACAAGGAACCAAAGAGAAATGTCGGGAGTCTCTGTGGGTGTGCGTTTTTATACAGGCTTGGATGCCATGCAGGGGACGAGCCTCAGAGCAGTGCTATTTTTCTCTAATGGTTAATTGTGTTTTTTTTTTTTTTTTTTTTTTTTTTTTTTTTTTTTGAGGGAGAGAATTCAGACCTACAGAAAAGTTACAAAAGGAAAACAGAGTATCCAAATACCCTTCACCCAGGTTCCCTTTATGTTACCATCTTATTGATAAATAGACATCGAACATTTGTCAAAACTAAGAGGTTATTTTTGCCCTGAGGCTATTAACTAGAATACGGAACTTATTTTGAATTTCCCCAATTTTCCCACGAATGTTCTTTCTCTGGCCCAGGATCCAGTCCAGGGCTCCACACTGTACCTGGCCGTCTTGTCCCCGTGAGCCGTCTCTTACCTGGCCTGAGGTGCGCACCTGTTCCCGGCACACGGCTCGGGCTTCCTGGCCCCGCAGCTCCCTGCCCAGAGCGTCCTCCCGGCCTGCTCCGTGCCAGCCTCGCCCTGCCCTGCGGGAAGAGGTGTGTGTGCAGGTGAGGCACTGGCAGGTAAGAGAGCGTGATGACGGGCCCTTTCTACAGACCCACAGCAAGTGGCAAGCCCCCACCCCCCAGCCCCTTTACAAATGTCACAAACCCGTGCCTTGGCCTCCTCGGCTAATTGGCCATGACAATTACAGTTGCTTGGTTGGATTCTTTCTTTTTCTCTTTTTCCAACAGAACATAAGTTAAGGTCTCCAAACAGAGAAATTGATCCAAGATTTCATTTTCCTCCTCTGCTGCTTCAGTTTTATGAAGCCCCAAGTGGTCACTGCAGAAACTTCTGACAGGCCGAGCAGTCTGGCAAATTAAATCCTCCAGCCCCAGCAAATCCCGACCTGGAATTCCCGCACAATCCCTGACCCAGCTCGGCGGGTCCATCCTCTCTTCCGTGAGCGAGGATCCGCTTCCCTCCCTGTGGGCGCAGGTTAAATAATAAAAAGGCTGAAAACAAAACAAGCTCGTCTTACATGCAACCTACTGCTACTATTGCTTTTTCATTACAGAGGAGAGAAACGGGACCACTACGAAAACAGGGATTGTGGAGGAAGAAAATAATAATTAAAAAAAAAGAAGAAGAAGAAGATGGAGCGTGGGATAGGAGGCTGCTGGCCGGCCGGCAGCCCGAGCAGGGTCTGCGGGGAGGAAGCTGCAGCCGGATTCCTTTCCGTCCTACTGGGCAGGAGAAAACTGTAAATGTTGCATTATGAATGGGCGCACCGGCCTGAATAAAATATGTGTCTCCCGTGACCTGCCCCAGACTCCAGCCTGCCCAGAACCACCAGGCAGCCAGGCTGATTTCCCTTCAGCCTGCGGAGCACATTTCTCTTCCATCTGCATCCGCACGGCCGTTCTCAGTGGGCTGAGAAACAGCTGAGAACAGCCTGCCAACGCTCGGCCCGCGCCGGCCGTCTGCTCGGAGTCCAGGCCAGAGCTCTCTCCCGGAACGTTCCGCCACTTCCGCCCGGCCGAGGCCTCCTGCTGGCGTTGCTACAAGGAGGTGAGAGCTGCCCTGGGCCGGATGAAGCCCACGGGTCTGATTTTTCTGGCCCGCGCTGTGCCAGACCAGTACTTGCTTTTAACTTCTTATTAACATTTTTAATAAGAAGGTATTTTACATAAACATTGACATTTCCAGGTTTTCTGGGGAAATGGTAAGATTCAGCCTCGCCGGGCTCCTGTCCCCAGGTGGAAACACACAGGCATCTCCTTCGCAGGGTGGCTTCCTCCCTCTGACCCCTCCAAGCCCCACGTCAGTCCCTGCTGTCACCTGACAGGTGTCTGCCTCGCTCCTGTTCTCCACGCCGAGCCCTAGAGGCACTTGCCTGGGACCCTCCAGAGGGGAGGGGTGGCGTGGCGAGAGGACAGTAACATTCTCCACCCTGGGGACCGGAGGCTGCTCTGCAGGGTCAGCTGTCAGCCGGCCTCACGTGCCTCGCTGCTGCCAATCACCATTCAATGCAGATTTGCTAAAGAAAGAGGAATTAGAGCAGATGCGAGGTTCTCGCTGCAGAAACGTCACTCCAAAGTGGAAGGCGCTATAGGAGGATCCTGAGCACCCAGACTCAGGGCTGGACGGCTACTGCTCCACAACACCAGGAAAGCCACGCTCTGCGTGCCTCAGTTTCCCCATCTGTAAAACAGGGACAGCAGTGGAACCTGTTCCGAAATTCTTCCAAAGGCAGGGTGAAGTACGCCAGGAGAACAGTGCCTAGAGCAGTCAGGTAGCATGAGCTGCTGTGATCGTCTAACCTGTGCTACTGAAATGCTTGTCTGAACGGGAAGAAACATCTCAAACGTCTGAAATGAAATGTCTACAACAATATTCTGCCAACTCTGTTGAGAGATTTTGTGGAAAAGAGTTGTGCACTTGAACACGGCCTTGGAAAGCCTGGATCCCGGATGCTCCTCCCCTTCTCGGGTTCTCGGTGAGCAGGGACAGTGAAGTCCGGCGGTGAGACCCTTGCCTTGTTCCTTTCAACCCACTGTTCTTGGACTTCTCAGAACAAGAAAGCTCTTGAGTAAAGAACGCTTACCCCACGGAAGTGCTGCAGCGGTGAGCACGGTTTGAGGAAGCCTCGTCTGGAGAAGAGAGACAGCCCTCGCGTGCAGAAACTGGGAATGAGAAAGAGCACACAGCAACTTTGTCCAAATTCAAAACAATTGAAAAGTGCAAGGCTGCATTTCAGCTGAATTTTTAAGATGAGCAGAAGTCTAAGATACTGACGGCCAGACGGCACCATCCCACCCTTCCTCCCCGTGTGCTCTCGAGGGTGCAGGGCATGAAATATTCCATCAGCTGTGAAGTCCTCCCTCTCTCTCAACTCCAGACTCTCGCTCTGCAGTGCTCGCTGCCTCCTGTAATAAGTCCCTCAGTGTTCGGCGGAGCCCCTTTAACTCTGCTTCCGCCAAATCGAGAGCCCACTCTAGCGTGTCTGCACATCTCGGATGCAAACCGCCACCCTGTTTATTCTGAGAAGCTGTCAGAAGACTCTGCCGCTTGGCTGTCTGGCATTTTAATAGGAGGGCCGGGGCAAGCCCGTCTGCCTACTGCAGAGGGGCAGTCCTGCCCGTCGGAGCGCACCCTTCGGTGCCAGGGAAGGAGATGAGCCCTCTCTCCTTTCTGATTCAAGTCTCTGCCCAAAGAATATCCTTCCTCAACCTGATTTATAAAAGGCAGAGCCCCCATCCCATGCATCTGCCAAACTGCTCCCACCGACAAGACCTGCTCTTTGCTAAGGACCACCTCCCCTGGGCACAGAGACCTTGCAGTGCCCGGCCAGAGGGAAGGTGACTGTGACATTTCCTCATTGTGTTGTCTCCACTGATTTACCCAAAGGCGCTGACACGAAGCCCAGGTGCCTGGCTGCCAGCCTGGCTGCCTCTCCCGAGTTTTCCATTGGCTAGAAAGAGCAGATGTCCCCAGAGTTTACACGGTGGAGTTTTGTCATGCACACAACGGGAATGTAGAATCCGGCATTTTCCCCTGCTTAGGCCCTCGGCGCTCTGAGCGGCGGGGCAGCAGGGAGAGGCCTCTGCTTCCTAGAGAGAGGCTCGGAGCCTCTCAGCTCCTCGAGGAGGTTCTGATTTTGCATATGCGTGTAGCCCATAGAAACAATCCCCTGGGAAATGACTTTTGGACTCTCCGCACACCGATCTTCACATGGCCCCATTGCCAGCGTGGATTAGGGATAGGCAGGTAACCAGGCTATGGCTGGAAACCGTCAGGTTTCCTACAAAGCAGGGAAAGAATCCGACGTGTTAGCAACTCCCAGGCAGAAGCGAGTTACCCCACAAAAGTTTCGTGAGCAGCTACTGTGTGCAAGACGCGTGACCAGTGGTGTGGGGGACGTGACTCTGCAGACGGGAGAGCGAAGGGCTTGGGGAAGACATCAGGTTGTTAAAGGGCCACCCCTGACTGCCTGGGGCGTTCCGGAACATTCTGGGGCCCAGCAGGCTCGCCTGCCAGTCAGATGCCGGCACAGGAACAGGAGCAGCTTTATTTATGGATTATTTTCCCATAATAGGAGCTGTACGTAGCCCAGCCCCACCTGAAGACAGCTTCAATTCTGAGCTATGAAGACCAGAAACAGCTGCCAATAAACAAACTGCCCTTTTCTTGCGCTAACTCGAGACGGGCCACGCCCACCCAAACTAAAGGACGTCCGGTGAGGGCGGGGCGGGATCCCCCCCACACCACACGCCAGGGGACAAGCTCCCTGGCACGGGCACCCTGAGCCCCATCCGCCCCGGCAGGCACAGACAGGCACGGAAAGCGAGCGTGTGGGGAGGCGTCCAGGCTCCCTTTGGAGGGGGAGGAGCGTCCTGCGTGTGGATTAGCATGACAGGGACACGGAACAGGGCCTCGTGAAGGAGCGTCTGGAGCCCGGTGCTGAGGAGCCCACTGGGGCTAGAGGCGAACACCTCTGCCCTCCTGCCCGCCCACCCTGCCTTTCTGCGGAGGGATAGGGGCGGAGGCAGGCCTGAGGACATGGAAGACACCGGAAGGTGACTCCCCATGAGTCACCCCCTGCCCCCAGAAACCGTGGCTTGCTGCTAACCAAAGGCAGGTGGCGAAAGCGAAAGGATTTTACAGGTGCGACTCAGCTTCCTATTTAGTTGACTACAAATCAGTCAAAAGAGCTCTGGAGAAGAGGCCCTCGTCCTTCCCCAAGGGGACGGCCGCGCTCCCACTGGCCCTGAAGAAGTCAAAGTCCCGCCATGACCTACCTGCCATGGACGGCGCTAGCTTCCGGGAGCTGCGGGCTTCAGCTCTGAGGCCAGAGGGGCTGGATTCTGCCCACAGCCTGCGCTTGGCACAGCATTCCCGCTCCCCTGAGACTGTGGTCCAGGTGGCGCCTTGACCGTAGCCTTGGGGCAGCCTGGCCCCGAGGCAGGGGAACCACCTGGGGATAAGTGCATGCTGCCCCAGTGGCCGCGTTTGCGGGACTCGTTAGGCAGCAACAGGACGCTAATGCAGCGGGGGAGCGGGAGAGGATTTGGGAGGTGGAGGGATGATCCTCTGCGCTGGAAAATGAACAGTCTTTTACTGCATAATCCGGACATGAAAAGCCAGGCTTTGTTCTTTGCCTTTCCTTAATTTAAATGTGGCGAATGAATAACCTGCCCGTCATCCCAGGCTTGTGCAGAGAGTGGGGTTGAGAGAGCGTCAGAGACCAAGCCCGCCGCGCTGGGCCTCTCCGGGGGAAGCCGGCTGGCGAGGTGGGGGTCTTTGCTACTTTCTGTCTGATCCGCTGACATTTCTGCGCTGAACATGCATGAGCCCGTTCACGCGTGTGCTGTACAGCCACAGCCCTCTGACTCGAATTCATGAAACATCCCCGTTTGTGCCCTGTGTCCCCAGATGATCTCCTGCCTCTGTTTCCCACCCAGCTCTCCGGGAACCTCAGCCTGGCTACAGCTCCACGTCCTCGGCTGTCTTAAGAACTGCGTCATTACAGAGCAGAGAGGACGAAACGTCCTAATTCCCTTCCTCAATCGAATTATACATTCGCATAAAAGTCTCTCCCATTGCTGCATTATTTAAGTAGGAAGAGCTAAATAAGACCTCTATTTTCCATTCCTAATTCTCAGATAATTATAAATTTACTGACTGTTTTTTTCCCCTTAATCAAGGATTAATGTTTATGGAGATGGCTGGTTTTCTTTTTATGGAGACTCGATCTTGACTAAAGTCCTAAACTTGCCATGAAGATGATGCTTCATGTATCATCCACTGCGTGCACAGGAATGCCTCACCTGGGCATTTCTATAGCAACCATCCCTGCTGAGCAACAGGCCACATGGCACGCCCTGAAGAAGCCGGTTTTTATCCTTGAACCCAGCCATTTTGTGTGATCCAGACAGTGTTTCTGAAGCCGGGAGGTGGCCTCTGTGGAAAAGGCACTTGTCATTTGATACAGGGATTTGCAAATGCTCGCAAACTTAATTATACTAAATCCAGCTCTGGCTTCCTCATTGACTTAGAGTTTGTTTTCCCAAATGGGTTTTCAGTGGGTGTTGGATGACTACTGGACTTTTCCGTGCTCTATTTCCTGTCCTTGGGAGACTCGCCGGCTGACTGTGACAAACCAGCATGGAGGGGAGCTCAGGATTCAGAGAAACACATCTATCTGGAGACCCAGACTCGTTTAAATAATGCAGACTTTCAGACCATATCGTTTTTAATATAGGGAGAATACAGTACAGTATTTAAGAGCGTGGCCTCCAGAGACAAAGTCCAGGGTTCGAATCCAGGCCTTTCCACTTACTAGCTCTGTGACCTGGGGCAAGTGACTGACCGGCTTCATGCCTCAGTTTCCTCATCTTCAAAATGGGATAATAAACAGTGCTTAGTGCATGGAGCTGGCACAAGGAATAAATGTGTTAATGTATGAAAGCCCTTACACTGGTACCTAGCCCATGACAAATGCTGTATGCATTTGCTGTTATTAATATTATTGTGAAGATGGAAACCTCCTGCAGCATTTTGCTCGAGCGCGGGGAAAAGCTGGGGCTCACGTGTCCGTGTGGAGCTGACTTGTTCCTGCCAACACTGAGCCTTTTCTAGCCTGTTTCCTACAAGCGAACAGAGACTGTAATTGTTTTTCATGGGCTCTGGATGCATCTGCAGAGAATATGGCACACCAACAAGCTCAGTGGGAGAAGAGCAGCCAGAGATACCAGCAGCATTCTGTCGAGCTCTGACGTTTCCCGCTCGCCCAGCTTTCTGGGACGTCAGGATCTTGGCAGCTCCTGGGTTTCCTGCGATAGAAACACACGAACGACAAATCTGGGGTTTTATCGTTCCTTCTGCAACCTTGTTTAGGAGCGTTCTGGGCACAGGTACGTGCTCCGTGGTGGATATCCAGTGCAGGGGGAAAGTGTCCGCATGCTCATCTCGTTGGTTGTGCTAAACCTGTTCCAGCCGGACAGACACACTGGCCGCAGTTGATGCGGCCGTGCAGGCCGCCGCAAGGGCCTCCCCCTCTGAAAACATTGCGGCGGGAAAAAGATGTGACCAGACATCTACTCGGGCAGTGTCATTAATTTCCATCACACCGCACTGCCTTCAGCGAAACATTTATTCTTCTTTTTACTTATTGCAGCAGTTCTTCCATTGGAGAAAAATAAGATTATGCATGCTATTCCCACTTGGCGCAGATAATTGAATTATGTGTTTTCTTTCTTCTTCAAATGTCATCAGGGGCAGCGTCTGCCTGCCCAGGAGGAGACAAACTTGCTTAGTCCACCTCCAAGCCAAGGTGTCCTCTCTGGCTCGGGAAGGGTTTGGGAGCCTCAGTCGCTCACCACCCAGCCCCAGTGCCTGTGAGCGCCAGAGAACCCCACTCGGTGGAAACTAATGGAATGGACGGCAGCGAACCTCTCGAGAAATGATTTTTAGACATGTTGATGACATCTCTTTGTTGGGATTTTTTTTAAAAAGGTAATTAAAAACTATAATAAATAAATATCTATCATAGCATTCGGACTTGACTCATTCTAAGTTGGTGACAATTGATACAACCGTGCTTCTCATCTGCGGTCCGGTCCATTTACCCCCAGGGACATTTAGTAATGTTAGGAGACATTTTTGGCTGTCATTATGTGGGAGGGGTGCTGCTGGCCCCTGTGGGTAGAAGCCGGGGTGCTGCCTGGTATCTCACCATGCATGGGGCAGCCCCCCAACAAGGAATTATCCCACTCAAAATGTCATAGTGCCCAGGTGAGAACCCCGTCACGAGTGCGGATGTGGGAATGCAGCGGGCCAGTTTTACAGGACGTTAATGAGTGACGTTCTGGCCTCACTCGCAGTGCGGGCGTGAGCTGAGGAGGGACGTCTTCATGCAGCGACAATCCGTGTGCTCTTGACTCCACACCCACCTGACTAACACTACTAAGAAACTTTCTCTAAGCAACAAAGCAGCCCTGAAACTTCATTGTTGTGTCATGCATGCATGCAATCACCACTATTACAACTATCAGTAATAGATCTCTATCGAGCAGTTATCACCTTCTGCAAAATGGGGGTTCCAGCCTCGGAGCAGTCGTGGCAATGAGTGGTGGAACGCGTGAAGAGCTCGGTGCCTCGAGTGTCCCGCCGGGTGCAGCGCAGGCAGACGGCACAGGTGGCGAAGGGCTCTGCGAAGGAAGTTGCTGGTTCCTGGGGTCCGAAGACCGGGTGCCAGGAAGTTCAGCCAGCTGGTTCCTGGGAAAGCTGAACTGGAAGCCGTGCTTCCTGCCTCCTCGTCTCCTTTGTGGGGAGAACGCTCCAGCCCTTGAGTGCCGTCCGCACCCCCGTCTCCGCTGCCCCGAGAAGCCCAGCGAGGAGCAGGAGCAGAACCAGCCGCGGCCTCCATCTCCCATGACGTGTTCACGGTGCCGGGTGCGTCCAGGCCCCGCGTGTCTGGGTTACTTGAGTTCCCGTGTGAGGCCCATCAAGTTCCTTTTCCAGCCACGAGACCCCAAAACCCACAAGGAAAAAGCTGTGGATCTGCCGTGTTCAGGGACACGGGCCCCACCCTCGCCTCCTCCTAGATTTTAGGATAATTCCGAAGCCCTGATGACTTTCTGCGGTGGCGCCCGGGCTGCTGCAGCCGCGTGAGCGAGGCCAGAGAGGAAGGACGCAGGGAGAGTCTCCAGCCTGTGGTCAGGCCACGGCCACACTCAGGGTCCTCACCCGCCCAGCTGCGAGGCTGCGGCCCCAGCTTGTGTGAGCCCCTGCGTCTTGCCCTTTTCTAATCATTGGAATGTCACGGTAAAAGCTTCCTGTTTCTTCCTCCTATCTTCAGCGGCCAGGAAGGTAAATCCTGAGAGATGCAGGGGCAGGGAGGGAACAGGGAAGCCGGGGTTAGCGAAGACAGCAGCCCTCGCAGTCCCCGGGGTCAGGGCTGGTATCCCCCGTACAGGCCAGAAAGTTCTGGCACAGAGAGGTTAAGTGACAGACCACAGTCCTCGGACTCCTCGGTGGAGAACCCAGGGTTTGTCCCAGACTGTCTGAGCACAGAGCCCCAGCCTCAGCCGTGGGTCACTGCCACCTGGCGCAAGTGCTCCGGATTGAAAGTCCGACACCCCAACCCTTACTAGGCGAGGTAGTGCCGGAAGTATGGTAAATGGAAGATAACAGTAACACGGGAGGGTCACACCTGGTATTGGATGTGCACACAGTGCCCAGGCCAGAAGCCAAGCACGCAGCAGGTGCACGAGGTGGTGGCAGGTCAGGCCCCGTCCGCATGCTTACTAGACCGGGCTCCCCGACGTTCGCCATCCCAAGGCTCAGCGTGCAGAGGACGAAACAGCAGTCCGGTGTTCGGCGCCACCATGCGTGGACTTAACAGAGCCTCGCGGTCCGGCCACGTCCTGCCGATCCAGCACACCTCTGCCGCCCCGCGCCTCTGCAAATCCTGCCCACCTCCGTGAGACCCTACAAACACGCCCCAAACTGCCTGCCTAATGCACTCGTGTAGTTTCCCCACAGACGGTGTTCCACAACACAGCCTCTATCTCACACTTGAAGGACGGTCTTCAGCCTTTAGCGCGACCGCAGTTGTGAAGATCGGGTGAGCCGTCCGGCTGCCGCGGGAGGAGCCACAGCGTGTCTTCCCCTGAGTGGCGGATTCCTGTCTTACGTGAAGGCAGGCAGGCCCAAAGCGGCCTGCTTTTTTTTAACCATTCTAATTAACTAGTGTGCAGGCTTTTATCTAAATAATCCAGAAAACAATTCAGTAATGAATGATCCACTCAGTGGGCAGTTAGTAATGCTGAGGTGTCAGTAAGCTGATAGGGAAGCTGCTAGCTCTTTCCTTACGTCTCCTTCCTTCACTTTGTCTGCTCTCTTTACCCGCTGGGGTGGCGGGACTAAAGACCACAGAAGTTCCTGCACCAGGAGCTCTTTCCAGTTGTGGCTCTGAGGAGGTCCTGGCGTGTAGGAGTCTGCATTTTAGCCGAGGCAGGGCGTGAAACTGAACACGCCAGAGGAGACGGGGGCGCTTAGCAGCCGCTCCCCGCACAACCTGGGGCTCTCCATTTGGCGTCCTGGACGACCAGCCCTCTAGAAGCCAGAGGACAGACACACAGGGAAACTGGTGACAGTGTAGACCCAGGGCCGGGCCACCCAGGTTTGACTCCTGGCCGAGAGCCATTGACTTCGCCAATCTTGGCCTCAGTCCCCGCATCGCAGAGACGGAGAGGGGAAGAGCGTCTGAGTTTGTTCTGAAGGTCGAACGCGACGGTGCCTGTCGGGCGCCCTGCTCATGGTGAGCGCCTGTGATTGTAGCGCGTGGTATTATAATCAAAACTGCCTGGAAGACTTTCTTTGTAACAGCCGTCTTTAAGGAAATAGCCCAACGCTACAACTGCTGATAAAAAACGAAGCGCAAGTGAAGTAGTTCAAAAATGCGATGCTTTTTGGAGAATTTCAGACTTTACACATTCCCAGTATTACAAAACCGACGTCTGTGGCATTGCATCGTGCCTGATTGTGGTGGAATAACAATAAACACAAAGGCACTCCGAGCTGAAAAGCAATGGGACCCATCATTTCTACAGTTAGAAGTGTTACTCGCGTGCATTCTCTGCTTCCCAGGAAAAAGGCCACTGCATGGAGTTGGAGTGTCAGGCGTTACAAAGTCAGACAGCCACCGGTCCTGGCTCCACGGCAACCACTCGCAGCCGTGGCACACGAGCAGGACGCACCAGCTGCCCGGGCCCGGTCTCCTCACCCACACGTGGGTGATGCGTGTGACCTGCAGCATGAGGGTCAGAGCCGCAGGAAGGAACGCCTCCCAAACGCCTCCTGTACCTGCCTGCTGCACAAACGTCCCGCTCCTTCTCCGCCAGCAGGACGAGTGTCCCTTTGCTGTCTGGGGACAGTGAAGCGAGGCAGAGGCACCGTAGGACGGAATCCTGATACCTCAGGTTGGCGGCTGCCGCTCCCAGTGTCCGATTCCCATTTCTGGGGGTGGCTTCAAGGAGGAATCCTGCCCCTCGGATGGAAAATGTCTCTGCTCATCCTCATGCGATCCTTTTATTTGTTCTGTTTACCATTGAAAACATTGATTCCTGTTTTGCTCACCAAGAGGCAGGAGCAGGCAGCGTCGTTTCCGTGATTAAATAGCAACTCCTCTCACCCTGCCGTCTCGTGCCGTGTGCCTCCTGCTTCTGTGTGAATGACGGGCCGAGCCCAGTCTGAGGACCGCCGCGGGCAGGGCAGCAAGCAATTCTTCCTGTCTCTGATTTCAATTGCTTCAAAGTAGCCATAGGTGAACTGGGGGCAAAGAATAAGAAAAAACAAATACGGGTAAATAAAGGTAGAACATAAGCACCCAAGAGAGAATGCAGGTTATTGATATTGCGCCCTTTTGTCTCGATACAGCATTAGAGCAGGGAGAAGTGCTGCACATTAAAAAATGGGGTTGAAGGCTCCGCATCCTAATGTTAAGTCGAAAGTATGTGAAATACAGAAGCTACAAACCATCCCCGGAACGTGAGCACCATGCCCAGCGCTAAGTGCATGCCACGCTTTCCTGCATGCCATCTTATTTTCCTGCTAAGTGATCCAGTCTGTCTTTGTCATTAACTCCTTCATAGATGGCAGTTCTGACACTCGGCCAGGTGACAGGCTGGCTGGAACCTAGACGTTTCCACCCAGATCCTGTGACCTCTCTAAGACCCACAGCTCCTTTCCAAATGCCCGCCAGCCACCCTCACTCCCCAGGATTTTAGGATGTGCCTGATATCTGGGGCCTGTGTTGCAGGGACGTGTGTGATAAAGGCTTGTCCCTCTGGTCTGCGGCTCCTTATTCCGGGGGCTCCACAGCCCTACGCCGTGGGCACTAATGACTGGCTGATGTCGGGCTGGATGATTCCTTGGGGTGAGGAGCCATTCTGTGCTTTGTGGGGTGTTCAGCAACATCCCTGGTCTCTACCCACCAGATGCCATTCCTGTCCCCCACCCCGTGACAACCTGAAAATACCTTCAAACATTGCCGCATGTCCCCTGAGTCACAGAATTTCCTTAGCTGACAACCATTGCCTTAACCCTATGCAGAATACAACTTATAATTACACATCATAATTCTTTACTGTTTAATTATTTGTTTTCTTGTTTATGGAAAAATTGAGAACTTTCATGCAATCTCCAAGTCTTCACTCTGGTTTCAAGGGAAGATAGAATACAAAACTTTTGCAAACCTGGCAGACCAAAACAAATAACCATTATGCCATATGGGTGTACGTCTGGGTAAAGAATTTTTACAAATATACTTCAGATTCAAATGTTCAAAAATATCTGCCTAATGATATGTAGTTTCAGAGTAAACAGTTCATTTTTCTTCTAAATGAGCATTCAGTTTGTAGAAATGGAAAACTAATGTATTTTCTGCTGCCAGAAACAATCTCCATGGTATTCAGAGACCTTTGCTGATTACTTTTTAGCTACATAATGTTTACATTATTGAAACTAAAAGTACCACAATGATGGGTGTGTGGATCATCTTGGATCTGCTCCCTTGTCCAGCTTAGAAATCCAGTCCCATGCATAATCAGGAGATCCAAGGAGGGGCGTCATGATGAAATGGAGAACTGATCACAGGTATCTTCTCTCCCCGGCCAAACTCCTACTGAAAGGAGCAAAGAAATCTAAAACTGCAACAATAAAAAGGAAAAGTATCTCTCCATGGCACAAAAAAGAGGACCTTCTGCTGGGTGCTATGCACGTGAGACCAACGTAGAGGAAGACATTGAGGGGCCAGGTCACATCTCAGTAACTAGAGAAGGCAGCACAAGCCAAGGGGTGGAAAGAGGAGAGGTGCTCCTCACCTGGAGGGGGGTGTTCTGCAGGGATGTATGTTCTAGCGGAACTGGCTGGAAGAAGAGCAGCGTCATCACCTGACTGTAGGGGCTGCGGCTCCAAGGAGGAGGTGGCAGCTGTTCATGGGCGAGGAATGAAGATCCTCCGGCCAGAGAGTGGAACAGCAGCAGCTGCCCCAGAAGAGCATCTTCAGTAAACACAGGGAAGTGATCACACCCAGGAACCTGCTTGTTGTGCGTCCTGTCAGCCTTTTGGGTCACTCTGGTCTGAGCCCAGGAAGCAGAGCCCCAATATGATTCAGGATGGAGTGAAACAATGTGAAGAAATTCAGCTATCAACACAGTTCGGAGGAAAATATCCTAAATCAAAAGAGAACCCCTCTTACTTAACGATGCATAAATATAAAAATAAATGTAAAAAATTAATACTGTTAGGAAAACTCCAGTTTATGCAATGATTGATTGACTGATAGCTCGATTGGTTTGCTTATTCTGAAAAGCCAAGAAAGTCAGCTAAAAACATAAGGGAAACCACGAATAATAGTAAGATAGATTTATTTACAAATAACATTTACGACACAATAACCATTTAATATTAACCACATACCAGGCACTGTGCTAAATATCTTATTTATCTTCTTTAATTAACTTGCACTTCTAGATAGCTGTGCAAACTTACTCAATTTATTTGACTTCTCTGGGTCAGGACATCATTGATTATTTGCAATTTGTTAAAACTTGCTTTCTGACTCAGAATACACTCCGTTTTCTTTAATATTTTCAGTGTGCTTGCAAAGAGTATGTATTCTCCACTTGTTACTCTCAGCAACACGCAGTTTCCACTATGTCGTGATTGGCACATTTCCACATCCTTCCTGTGTGTTTTCATTGCGTTAGTGATCGTTTGCTGAAGAGTGTGTCACTTTTATCAGTATTACTGTAGACTTGTCACCGTCTCTTTTCCATCAATATTTGTTTTATCTCTCATGAGGCTGTGCCATTTGGCGCGCACATGTTCAGAACTTTTTATATTCCTGGTGAATTATCCTCTGTCCTGTGATGTAAGAACCTCCTCATCTTTAAAAGTACCTGTTACCCCAAAGTCTATTGTGTGTCATTCAAGTAAATGCCTTAGTTTCCTTTTGGTTAGTGTTTGTGTGGCATATCTATTTAAATCCTTTTTACTTTCAATTATTTGGGACCTTATGCTTTAAATTTATCCTTTGTAAACAACATATTGCTGGATTTTTTTTTAAATCCAATCTGAAAATTTCTTACTGAACAATCCAATCTATTTTCACTTATTGTGATTTGTAAAGTATTTGCATTTGTTTACACAATCTTAACATCTTAATGATTTTTCTCCTTCCCACAGCATTTTAAATTAGGTGAGTAGCCTTTATTTCTTTCATTGTTTTCTTCTTTTTTTTCCAACCTTAGATCAGATTTGGAAGTTCTGTCTCCTATTTCTATTCCTCTATTGGTAGCTCTTAAAAATTTAACAGTAAATATTTAACTTTCAAAGTCTAAAATTAATAAATATTTATATTCTCCTTTCAAAGAACATGCAGCCCTTAGAACTCTCCAACTCTGATCCTCCCCTCTCAAACCTCCCCTGTTCATGTTTGTCCAGGGTTTGGTTTCTGCCTCCTTCCTAAGCCACCCCCATCAGTGCTCCCGGACGCACCGCAGGGATTTGTAGAGATGAGAAACACAGAGCACAAGTTATGAGGCCAGGATGGTAAAATGAGAAGGTTCAAAAATACATATGGCAGGATTTTAGGCATGACAATTAAAAGAATGAAGGAGAAGCAATAACTGGAGAGAGAGAATGCTCCAGAAATTTCCAGAAATGAAGGACAAGAAGCACAATGAGCCCTGAACAGCATAAATAATATAAATTCTAATTAATCTTGTGCTGAAACAGCAGGATATCGAAGATACCAAGGTCATCATAGGAAATAAATAGGTTATTTAAAAAGAAATAACAATTAGTTGTAGGAGATTTTTTTTTTTTAATCAAGCACAAAAAAAACTAGAAGAAAAGAGTGAAACTTGAGATTAACAACAAATTTCTGTCGGTCTATACCCAGATGAACTATTCATCGAGAGTGGGATGAATAAAGTACCTTTCAGATACCGAGAAACTAAGAGTTTTACATTTGCAGATTATCATGGAAAGAATGAAGGATTAGGTTTTTCCATAAAATCTGTGTATTACTGTGGTTACAAATTAAATCTGAAATCTCAATGGCTTAAAAAAAACAAAGGTCAGGCCTCTTTTTGGCCTGATTGCTCCGGCTGGAACAGAGCGGACGGGATGGACTTTCCTGCTCACATAAACGCCTGCTGCAGGCTGGGCAACCTCTCTGGCACTCACAGAAGAGGAACTCAAATGTGTTATTACTCATGTGAGTAACTTCTGTATTTTTGCCCTGGCGAGCACCAGCCATATACACAAGGAGACAGAGTACAGGTATGTTTATTGTTGCATTTTTTATAATATCAAACAATGAAAGCAATTTTAAAAATGCAACTAGAAAACGGATATGAATTATGGCATATAATGAAATACTATACAGCAGGGATCAGCAGACACCAATGTTTACTCTCTGGTCCTTTAAGGGGAACTTTGCCAACCCCTCCTTCCTGTAGAGCACTTGAAATGTGTCAGCGTAAATGGATCTGGAAAATACACGAAGTATAATGTGGTGTGGAAGAAAGGCAAGATTCAAAAGGATACGTGCAATATAAGACACTATGTTTTAATGAATTTGGAACACACAAAATAATGGCATGGATGCACACACGAGTAAAAGAAGAGGAAGGAAAGGGCCCTGCAGAGGAAAGGATGTACAGATCCCAAAGCCCTGGCTCCCTCCGTACAGGGCAGGGAGGGGGCTGGGCAGGGAGGGGGCTGGGCAGGGAGGGGGCTGGGCAGGGAGGTTGGGGACAGCAGTGACATATTTGTCAACATTGATTGACAAATTAATCCTCAACGTTAATCCCCAAATCTTAAGTGTTAGCATTTGTTAAAACTCTCTATGCCTTTTTTTTAAAAAAATATTTGAGCTATTCTATAACTTAGAATTAAAATATTACAAAATAAAACAGTAATAGAAAAGGAATTGCCCCAGTAGGAAAACAGGCTGAGACGGTGAGCAAAGCTAAACAAGTGTGGGAGGGGAGTATGTTCTGAACAGTAGCCACACACAATTAATTTTAAAAAGGGTATAAATTCCGCATGTGAATTATATTTTAAGACAACACCTCTTAATGTCGAGGGTGTGGTAATGTGTCCCCTTGGGTACTCTGTGTCCGTCCTGTATTAACGTTGTGTGATGCGTCTGCGTGTCCCTGGTCTCCCAGCCCGCGGGAGCCAGATCGTAAGCCCTTCGAAGGCAAGACCGGTGTCTTTGTCTACACTGCATCCCCAGCACTCGCCCCTGTAGCTAGGACAAACCGGCTATTTGTCATACCTGTGTGGGGATAAATGCAAGGCTCTATATTCTCCAGGTTGGGCTAAACGGATGGAATTTTAAAACGTCAGGTGCGCAGGGGCGGGGAGGAAGCATTCCAATCATCTGGCGCTTTCCAGAGCTCCGGTGAACTCTCAAAACAGACTCGAGCAGAAGAATAGAAACAAGACCTTCCTTCCCCACCACGGCAGCAAGTGTTAGGAGACATTTTAATGCCAAACGGGTCAATCAGGATGTAATTGCCTCTGATAGACACTCCAGAAATCAGAAACATTCTTTACCGAGAGCGGAGTGCCACTTGAGAAGATGACAGCCTTTCTCGCCTTTGAAAACATCAAAGACAATCAAAGCATCGACTCCCGACCCGGTGCTCAGCACCCCACACCCCGAGAACGGGGACACGTCGCATAAATGCAGGTCACGGAGTGGGCAAATCCCCCTGCGTCTCAGCGAGGGCCTCGGTGAGGGGACCGTCTCCTCGAACCCGGAGGGGCCCCTCGAGGCCGGCTGGACGCGCAGGTGGGGTCTGCGGTTCAGGCCGCCGTCTCCGGGGGACATTGAATTAAGACGTGACCTTCCCACGTCCCCGAGGCTCCACTGAAGCGCTCCCTTGGGTTGACTTTAAACTTCACGATGAAATGCAAATAGTACCTGGGGGAGACGCCTCGTCTTTTCCAGTTCAAACATTAGCACCTCATTTGAATTAACTTTAGCAGTTCCTTGGCCCAGAGCGGAGCTGAGCGGTGGGACCATCACGGAATAATTTCATGTCTGCGGTGAAAGCCGGTTATCGCTGCTAAGTCCGAGTGTGAGGCGGCGGGACTGCAGAGGGAGGCGCGGGCGACTCCTGGAATATCAAGGTTAGTCTCGCAGTTTGGCCCCTTTATTGTCACGTGCTGGCTCCTTTCAGAAAGCAATTTGTCAATGCATTTTTAACAACACTTTTATTTGGAGATAATCGTGGGTTCACATACAGCTGTAAGAAATAACACGGAGGGACCCTAACACTCTTTAACCAGGTTTCCCCTGTGATAGCACCTTGGACAACTGCAGTACAAAATCGAAATGAGATCATTGCCATCGATACCGTCCAGGGAAAGAACACAAGGTCCTTTCTCGGCACAAGGGCCCATCACGCTGTCCTTCTGTAGCCACGTCTCCTCGTCCCTGGCAACCTCGAGTCTGCTCTCCAGTTTTTTGTAAGAATAGTTTACAAATGGAAGTATATGGGGATTGGTTTCTTCACACAACACGATTCCCTCTAGATCCGTCTAAACCGTTGTGTGCAGCAGCTGCTTGGTCCTTTTCATTGCTGAGTAATATTCCCTGATGTGGACATACCACAGTTTGTTCAGACTTTCATCCATTGCAGGAAATACAGTTGCTTCTACTTTTTGGCTGCTGCAAATAAAGCAGTTATGAACACTCACATACAGGATTTTACGTGAACTTACATTTTCGCTTTTCCAGGATTGATGCGAGTGCCATTGCTGTGCTGTGTGGTAGTTGCATGTTCCGTTTTACAGGAAATTGCCAGAATAGGGAATTTCCAGAATTGCAGTACCATTTCCTATTCCCACGTGCAATATATGAGTGTGTCTGAGTATTTTATGGAATATTTAAAGCTTCATTCTCTTTAACCTAGCGATTCCCCTTTAGGGAATCTCTCCTCCTGGGACAGCTCAGAACATGGAAAACCAAAAAATAAATATGTTTTGTGCAGTCTATTGTGTTGACTCTATGAAAAGGCATAGGGAAAGTTAGATGGTTATTTTCTATTGAAGTTAAAATTAGATTTATGGGGAAGTATAATAGAGTGGAAAACCACACTGGCCTATGCTTCTCAGGCAACGACACTTGTGATACGCCTGTTTGTTTTGCACATATGGTCACACCACTGCGCACACACGCTCTCTGGGGAGAAAAATAAGCCTGGAATACTCAGTGCGAAAACCTTAACCAATAGGAAGGTAATTAATTGGGTGGGAGGAGTAGGAGTAGGGAACCATTCGGGCCTGAGAAATTCCTCAGACTGGTGTCCCAGGGGTGGGGTCACTGCAGGGCTCCTGCACCTGTTGGCAGGGAAGGTCAGCACGGAGAAGGATGGTGACCTCGGCAAGGAAAATGGGGCGGGGGGTGGGGGGACCCCTCGGCTCACTTCCCAGTGCATGGGAGCACCCGCCACGGTCGGGACTGTCGTAGCAACCTCCCGGCTCCCCAGGCGAAACCCACACCCAAATAAAGCCTTTCTAAGAAATTACATTTTCAAAGACTACTTGAAATGAGATTATATGTGTGTGTGCTTTTTTAAAGAGAAAACAGTAACCTCACTATGTAGCATAAGGGGGGAAAGAGTCTAATAACATTTCCTATATCTTTAGGGTCTTTGGAGCTTCTTGCTGCTGTGATTCCAAGAAACCCAATATACGCAGAGATCAGATCCGGCGAACACCCGGGTTTTGAAGGGCGTGTCTGGGGAGCCGCGTTGCAGAAGCGTCAATCAAATCTCAACACAGAATTCAGCCCGTTTTAGAAGATTACAAATATGAAATGATTCCTCAATTAAACCTGTTTCCCACAGGAAATTAAAAACAAAGCGGCACATGCAGCTCCGCGCACATTGGCAATCGGGGAGCACAGAGCGTGCCCCTCCTGGGACGCGCTGGTGGGGCAGACGGGGAGACTCTCCAGACACGCCCTCAGGTCGGGGACAACGAGAACCCGGTGGCCTCCTCACAGAGGGGGGAGGAGACACAGAGGCGACTTAAGCCCTTGGAAATCGTGAGCACCTGTGAGATGGAGTCAACATCTTCCCTCCCCAGGTGGAGAAGGAAAAGCTGCAAGGTCACATTTTGGAATTAAACGTACCTGGATTCCAACCCAGTTTCTGCCGTGCGGCCCTGGGAAGCCACATGCCACCAGCTCATGAGCAAGTCACTTAAGCTTGCTGGTCCCGTGCGGCCCCCTGGAAGCTCATGTGGAGACTTGTCCCTGGTCACAGGCGTGAGGACTGCGTAAACGACGGTGTGACTCGCCAGCTCGCCGCTCCAGGGTCCCAGGTCCCGCTCTTAGCAGTGAGTGTCCCCGCTCCCATGACTCCTGGCTCACGGGGGCCATCGGCTGTCGTAGGCTGTGACCATCTGGCCTCTCCAAACCTCCCTGATCTGGAGTTCCCAACGCTCCAGCCCAGGGGACAGACCGTGACCCCTGGGCGGCCCAGGCTGGGTCTGGGCTCTGCCCCCGGCCGAGCAGCGGCAGATGTGGGCGTGGCGGGCTCCGGCGTGCACAGCTCCAGCGTCCTACGGTTGCCGACCTACCTTTTCCACTGGCAGGTTCCACCGTGCCTGGTGCACAGATGAGCCCCCAGCCCTCTCGGGGGTCCAGAGCGAAGCAGGGGCTCCACGACTATGTGCTAAATGTCACCTTCACGTCGAATGGGAGAGAAAGGCAATGACTGTGTGTCGTGTATACTTGTGCGTTTTCTCGAGAAATCCGAAGTGTGCCTTGTGGCCGATTGTGCACGTGCACGCCGCCACGTGGCACGTCCCACCTCTTCCCCAGTATTTTCTCAAGGTCACTGACCCCACTCAGCCGTCCCCACTTTCTGATCAGAAGGCTGAAAAGTGAGGAATTTGCTGAACACTCCAGCTGTAGAACAGCATTAGCGGCTTCCATACCTTGAGAGGGAGAACATCCCTGCGTGCGTCCGGTTTCTCAGCCGACTTTTCTCGTCTGTACAGTTGGGGGACTAATAACAACAACAAGAATCGCGGTCATCATGGTATAGCCTCACATGGCTGTCATGAGGACGAGAGGAAGCAGCTTGAGCAAAGAGACCCACACGGTGTGCAGACAACAAACGCAGCCCTAAGGAGCCAGCTGCCACTACTGCTATGCACACCTTTGCCCCGCCGTTGTTGTCACCCTGAGCCCGGCAACAGCAGCTCGGTGACTGCATCACCATCACCCCTCCCTCCCACCAGGCAGCTCTAACTGTGGCTGCGGGTCCTCGGGCGTGGTTTCCAACGTGGGCAAACAAGGCCCAAGGAGCTCCGTTTCTATTATTTGAGAGGCAGGGTGAGAAAAATACAAGTACAAAAAAAAAAAAAAAAAACCACGTGGACACAAGTTAGATTCATGCCACAGTCACACGCAGCCAACTTTGACGCCGTGTTCGTTAGCTCGGGAGATCAGCCGGGCTCCTCCGGACTCAGCCCCGCGCCCTGCAGACTCCAGCTCGCCTTGGAGACGAGCGTGGAGTCGGCCCAGGAGAAAGACGGTCTGCAGGAAGCATGGACGTGGGCATTGTTTGCGGGATTGGAAGTGCCAGCCCCTCACAAATGACATTCGGATGAAGAGCTCTAAACAAGCATTTTCCAGGATGTTGATTTACTGGAGGAGGGAAAAAAAAAAATTGTTGTCTCCTAGCAAATGATTGCAGCACCTCTAAAACAGTGAGGTCACTTTTCTGCTGAAATGTCACAGTGAGATTTTTAAAAATAGATTCTTGGTGCAGTTTTAATAATGTCGAGGTTAAAAATAAGGGGAAAAAAGTATTTAGCAATGAAAGGGAAGCAAAAATATTGCTGCTTAAAGAGGATTCTAGGAGGAGGCTTTTACTATGTCAGTGCAAAATATAACCTTGTATGCTGCTAATATTTTTATAATTGTTTTATTCATAATTAACAACAATCAGCTCAACAGGCCCGGGCTGGTGGAGCCCGCTTTGAGTCTCCTGCTGAACACAATAAAGCAGTCCCCAGGGAGGCTTGGGGGAGGGAAAGGGGGCAGGGAATGCGTGAAGCCCTGCAAGTTATTATTCAAAATAAAAATCTCCAAGTCTGGTCTGCAGAGGACATGCCTTCGAGCATCCACCCAACTCTCTTCTCCAGAACTGACCTCCACGGCTCAAGCCCCAGCGGCCGGGATTGCATCTCGTGGCCCAGACTGGTCCCCTGCTGGAGGTCGGTGCTGGGATCGCAACCCACGCTGGAGCAGGTCCTCTGTCCCTAGAATTCGTGTTGAGGAGCAGAGCCCAGGAGACGGGGTCTGAGGACACTTTGGAGGTCTCCCATTGCTCAACGTTTCCTGGGGTCTGTGGGTGGCTCGGTAACTTCCTAGTAAATTGCCTTTTTGTCCTAAAGTGAAGCGTATTCATTACGATGCTTTTGCACAAGGGAAACACCCACCAGAGAGGCTTATTTCTCCTCCTCATGATGTGTGGAAGGAAGGAGCTAGAATCGGTGGAGGAGCTCTGTGCACTCCCTGCCACCTCCTCCTTTCTCTTAAACGTCACACGAGCTCACCTGCACAGGGACTGGGAGCTTCCGCAGGTGTCTGTCCAGCCAGGGCAGGGAGAGAGGTGTTTCTTCCCTGCCTCCTTTCCCTCCCGCTCTCCTGTCTTCCACGTACCAGCCATCGTCCTCCTTGGCCAGTTCTGAGTCCTCAAGCCACCCTGGCTGCAAGGGAAACTGGGAAAGCACCTTGTCTGTATATTTCCATGGTGGGAGGCACAAAAGGAGAGGCAACTGGGAGGGGGCTGGGTTTGCAGCCAGCAGTGCCTGCCCCACTGGCTTGTGTGGCCGAGAGTGCAAACGTCACCATGTGAGCTAACAGCCCCGGTGCCCAGGTGGCGGCCCCAGGTGCTGGGCCCTGGTGCTCACTTTCTGACATCCACCCACTCAGGAGGAGGAAGCTGGGACTCAGCCTCAAATCTTCCTTCTGGTGAGACCACACCGGCAGCTTAGACTGCTGCAGAAGACACCACACGATCACCCGTGCCTGCCCCATACACCAGATCTTGGCTTTACTGTCTTTTTTCCTATGTAGAGATTTTCTTCCATCCTCCCTGTCTTCCTCTCTCTCTCTTCCTCCTTCCCTCCCTTTTCCCCCGGAGACCACGGCTGTGGAGTGTCATGCCTGTGCGTGATTTTTAAATATATTTTCTATGCACATAAGTGTTCATAGCAATATATAGCGTTACATTTTATATAACTCTAAAATATTACACACATGGTATCATATTGTGTATCTGATCCAGCAAACTTTCTTTTTTTTTCCACTTGGCATTAACTTTTTGAGATGTATCTATCTTGGTAACCGTGTGTAGCTCCAGTTCATTTATATTAACTACTATGTTCTTTCTTATTGTGTGAGTCAATCCTCGTATCTCCCTACTCATGGATTATTAAATTGTTTCCATTGTATCATCACGAGCAGTGCCAGAAGGTGCCTGCGTCTTCTCGGGCTGAGCAACCAGCGCTGTTATCTGAATATCTGCCTAGGAGTTGAGTTTACAGAATGAGGCGTCTCAACGCGCTGGCATCTTTTACCAGATTTTGCCAAACTTCTCTCTGACTCCAACTGCAGTCCTACCAGCAGAGTATACAAGTTCATTTTTTCCACTTCTCCAGCCATCCTTTGCATTTACATGTTTTTGCCATTCCCATGGATGAGTGAGAAAGGATACATTTTGTGGCTTTGATTTATAGTTTCTTAATTGCCGAGGAGTTTGAGCACCTTGTTCTCTTCAGCGCTCATCTGAGTTTTCCTTCTGTAAATTGCTGGTTCATACCTTGTGTTTGTCCTTCTTGCTATGAGGTGGGACCTTGCTCTATACACTGTCGGTAACGCATCCGTGGTCAGTTGCGTGCACTGTCAACGTGCGATCCCAGTATGTGGCTGTCTTTTTGGCTTTAAGGTATCTTGTATTTTTACAGATTTCTTCAACCTAAATGGAATACATTTAATAGTTGTTTCCTTTGTGGTTTGTACCTTTTAAGTCTCATTCAAGACACCTTTCTCTATTCAGAATCATCCAATCATCTCTTATAATCAAGTTTGTTGTCAACTTTGAGTTTACAGTTTTGTATAGAGAAAAGCAGAGACATAAGGTGCATATTTCCAGTGTGTGGGCAGGTGTACTGGCACCATTTCTAGAATGTTCCATCACTTCTCTACGCGCGTACAGGCCACTTCTGTCACACTCCGGGGCCCCATGTGTGTGGGCTCTTTCTGGGCTTCTTGTTTTATTCCAGTAACCTGTTTGTTTATCCCTGATCTAATTCCCCATGGGTTTTTATTTTTATCTAATGAATAATAATCAGCGTGTTTCGTCTTGATGTTGACTGTAACCATTTCAAAACAGTATGTGATACCTGCTTAGAGGTTTTATCATGTTAAGAAAGTTCCCTTTTATTCCTAATTTGCTAAGAGGGTTTTTATTTTTAATTATTATCTTTGGATGCTGAATTAATTACACAATTTTGTGTATCTATTGATATGACTATTCTTTAATATATTAGTGTGTTGAATCACAGCCATAGACCTCTCGGTGCCAAAATAACAAACTGTAAGCGAACGACGCTCGTGTGATTCGATTGTGGGCCTGGCGTGCGCACATGCAGCTTGCTGATGTCGAATTGAGGGTCTGTGTCTGTGCTCAAAAGTGAGAGCATGCATCTCTGGTCAGCGCTAACAAATAATTCCATTGTTTGCTTTTAGTCCTTTTGTATTATGAAGTGTATTTTTTTTTTGAGGGGTGGTTGTTATCCAGTCTGAGAATATCTCTCTTTTCAAAATGGTTATGCTATCTATGTAGACATATGGTGAGGTTTTTCTGGGGCTTATTTCTACCCTCTCAATTCTGTTGTTGGTTTTATTCACCAGGTACAACTAACACTCAGTTTGCTGCCGGGCTGGGGTGTGTCACTCGAGTTGGCACCCACCATACCCCCAAATGCACAAGCCTCACCTTTAAGCAGAAGCCAGTCTGTCCCCGGTCCCGATTCTACTAAAAATGTTCTCACACATTTCATCAAATGTGCATCAGACCCTAGAGCTGACCAAGAGCTTGACGTGAGGCAGTTGTCCTTCCTGAAGCTCAAAACTCCATTTGCACAGTCCCAGCCAGGCAGATGTGAACACATTGCAGACTCGGACCTCCGGGCAGGATTTTTAAACACCGTGCAAAGGAAAAAAAAAAAAAGAAATCACTGACAAAACCTATTCAAATATCCTTAGAAAACACAGTTAAAATTTAACCAAGAGATCTAAAAGAAAAGATGGTCTCAGCAAGTCTTGTCTCAACATTGGATAGCCTCACAGAGATTGTAAAAGCTCTTAGCGGTTTCTTAGCCTTGATCATATGGTAAAAGGAGGCTTATCCTGACAATATTTTGCAAACAGTGCATTAACTTTATTTAAATTCTAATTCTAGGATACACACAAAGAGACACAGTGAAGTTAGGTAGGCAGAAGGAAGCTGAGTCCATAATTTGAATAAAAGGTATGGCTCTAAACTAATACTTCTGACTTGTCTAATATATGATTTATAAATAGTTCTAAGGATAATTCCAAAAGTGATTTGGAATAGTTGGAAAACATTCCAACATCACTCATTTGTATGTGCATTTTGGCAGGATCTTTTTTAAAAAAAATCCACATTTTATTCCATTTTTTATAATTATAGCCTATGAGTGCAAGCCAGTTGGGAATGTGCTCAAAAGAGAATTAGAACATTTCCAGAAGAAATTAAGTCTCACTGAAATCTTTGATACAGTCCCTAACTATGGCAGCCTGTTCCGTGGTAAGATAAGGTTGCCAGTCTGGTCTGGGATTCGGTTGAATGATGGTCCCCAAAAGACATGTCCACCTCGTAACCCTTGGAACCTGTAAGTGTTGCCTTATTTTGGAAAAAGGGTCTTTGCAGATGCAATCAAGTCAAGGGTCTCAAAGTGTGGTCACAGGGGTCATCTGAATGGGCTCTAAATGCGATGACAAGTGTCCCTATAAAAGACTCGAGCAGAGAGGAGTCGGGCTGATAGAGGAGAAGAGAAGGCCCATGATGATAGGGGCAGAAAGGGGTTGGAGTGATGAAGCCACAACCCCAAAACGCCTGGAGTCATCAGGAGCTGGGGGTGGCAAGGAAGGACCCTTCCCCAAAGGTGTCAGCAGGAGCACAGCCCCACCCTGGCCTTGATTTCAAACTCCTGCCCTGCAGAGCAGAGAGCAAGCAAATCTCAGCTGTGTGAAGCCACTGGACAGGGGTGGTTTGCTGTGGCAGCCCCAGGAAACTCACACCTTGTCCCTCACTGTCGCCCATGCACAGCAGCGATGCCTTTGTTGATAGGTCATGGTCAGAAACAATATAAAACAAGACAACCGCACCCTAAATTGCTGTGATGACCTTAACTAGGAGGCTTATTAAAGGTGTGTGAAAGGATAGTCCAAAGCTGATGCGAAGAAACCACCTGAGCACAGGTGAAAATCTCTTTAGAGTAACTCTGAAGCAAAAGTAACACGGACTTCCAAGAGGGGCCACCGCAAAGGCTTGTGCACCACCGAGGGACTTGAATACTCGTGGAGCCCCCAGAACTGGGGACACCTGCAAGCTCTGGCCGCACGGGGAGTTCTCTGCTCAGTCCTCACAGCCACACTTCAAGAAGGACACGGTGGAGGCAGAGAGAACAGTGTGCAGGTTGGAAAATCGACTCAAATCCTGCCAAAAGACGACGCTAGCGGAGTCTGAGAAATTCCTTCAGAAATCCAGAAGCTACAGATGTGTTAATCTCACCCGAGAGCTGCCAGAAGGAGGTTCTGCCACCAGCGAGCGATGGGGTTTCAGGTCAAGGTGAGCCGGACCTGGCCACCAGGTGCGGGACACCTGGTGCAGGTGGACGACTCTTCCCACTGCTGGCACTGAAGGAGAAGATAGAAAACCATTTTTAGGGAGGCTGCCAGGGTAACCCAGAACCTGAATACATTTTAGAAAGGAGGAAGGAAAGTTTAAATTTCCGTAATAAAGAAGAAGGAACATGGAGGAGGAGATGAGGAGGAAGTAGCCCATGAGTTTCAAACTCCTGTGAGTCTCTTGGGGCAGAAACTCCATCTCTTCATTTTCATCCTCAATAACACCCTGGAACGCTGACTTCACGTGTGTTACCCTGAAGCTTTCCTGTAGTTTAACGTTAGTTTTCCATGTGTGGTTACCCTTTCAGGATGCCAGTAAGAGACTGACACTGGTTATGCCCCAGAGACTAGGAATGTCCCAGGAATGGGCCTAAAGCTTCAATGGGGATATTTGTGTAATTGGCACGATTTAGGGAAGGGTTCTTTTATCGTTTAAACAAGTATTTCACATAGACTATAACTTTAGTAGGAATATTATCCATTTGCTTAAGAACAAATATTTAATAATGCTCCCTGTGTCCCAGCGGCCGTGGGAGACAATAATCATGGCCAACGCCGACAGCCCCCTGCCGCGTGCCAACGTTCTCTGAGTGCCTTAGGGCTACAGCTCACTTGCTACTCTGACAACACTGTGAAGTGGGCTCTTACTTTGCAGGTGAGAAAATTGAAACCTTGAAATAATAAAATTATGTAATTAGAAATAATTTGAGTGTATTTGAAATAATGAAATAAAGTTGAAAAGGAAAGTGAAATGATTTGCTCCAATCATGCGGTGGGGAGGGTTGGTGGCTGCAGCCGGTTTCCGGGCTTGTCGACATGAGTCCACACACTCCCAGGGGTGTGGCGATGGACATCCCGTCCTCACGTCACTGAAGTCTCGTGGGAGACAGTCTTTAATCAAATAACTAATAAAGTCACGCACAAGTAAGCACACAATTACAGTTGCAAGTAACCGTATAAAATGAGGCTCAAGGTGTCGCGAGATGCATCGCGCAGGGTTTGCTGTAGTAAGTGTGGAAAGCCACCCCTGAGCAAGGCGAGGCTTGTGCCTAAATGACAAGTTACCACTTGGCGGAGCAGGTCGGGGCAGTCACGGGCACAGAGAGTAATCTGGGTCTCAGACAAGATCCAGGTGTCTCCCAGTCCTCAGTGGATCACAGTGGTCTCTACGACAGCAGCCTCAGTATCCCCCTGGAAACGTGTTTGAAGAGCAGGTTCCTGGCCCCACCCCGTGTAGCTACTGGGTGAGAATTCCCAGGGGTGTGGCCAACACTGTGTTTTAAGAAGCCCCCAGGTGATTCTGATGCTCACGCAAGTCTGGGATCAGCTGCTCCCCAGGGGAAGAGGCAGTGGGCCCCGCCCAGACGCCTCCCCTTCCGCAGATGCGCCCCCCCCCCCCCCCCCCCCCCCCCCCCCCCCCCCCCCCCCCCCCCCCCCCCCCCCCCCCCCCCCCCCGCTGACAGCTGATCAGTGACCGCGGGCTGCCCCCTCAGCGAGCTGGTTGCCATCACTGCCCCAGCGGGCTGGGAGCCTTTGCTCCTGGGTGCAAAGCTGACACAGCCTCCCCCCTCCTCACCAGACCCAGGGACAAACGACTGTTCCACGTGATGCCTCTTGCCCCAAAGTGAGAGCTGTGCTGCAGTCACGCCCAGAGCTGCTCGGGAAGCTCAGGCTCTAGTTTGGACATGTTTCCCTGCCCTCTCTCGTCTCTCTCCTTCTCCTGAGAACACTCTCCCCACAAACCTCTGGAACGAGAACCCCACGTCAGGCTGTCTCCAGGAAACCCTACTGAGCTCACACGTTAGTCCGGGGGGACCCAGACACAGCTACGGCAGAGCTGAGGAGACAAGGAGGTGCCCACGTGGAGTGGACATCTCTCCAGCCCCCTGCCCCCTTTCTCCCAAGCTCCCACTCACCTGCAGGCTCACCTCCCTCAACAGAAGCATCTGCCCCTGTTTATTAACAGTGAGGTTGCTGGTCGTGACGTCCTCCCACCTCCTGCTTTACACCAGACTATCCCTGGACTTGGACTCAGCTCCCTGCAAATACCCACAACCCTTCTCAGACTTCCCTCCACCACTGCCCACCTCCTGTCGCTGGCAGGCTGTGTCATGGCCAGTGCTCAGCTCAGACAGGGGCATCCTGGATTCCCTTAGGAGCACCGTGCGTCTGCAGCCTGGTTGTCATCGGTGCTCCTCCTGCAGGGTCCCGGGGCACAGAGGAGGCCAGTCAGATGCTTCTTCCAGGACATGCGTTTTGGGCTGAGGGATGCAGGACAGAGAGCAAAGAGTGAGGCTGACTCACCCACTGCCACTCTCGCGAGACTCTCCAGCCCTCCTGGTGCTCTGGTCCCTGGTGTCCCTCTGCCTCCAGCGCCTCCTTCCATTTCTTCCCTGAGGTCCATTTTCCCCAGGTCAGACTCAGTCATTTTTGTTGTCTGTGACAAAATTTTCTAAAAGACATATCATCTGCATGAGAGCAATTCACACCAGAAATCCCAGCCTCTTAACAAAATTAAGGTTTATTCTTTACTCCTGTAAAATCCATTTGCGGTTGGACCACCCTTTTTCATTTTGTAGCTGAGCCACGAGAAACAAGTGTCCAACGGGATCACTGCTTTAGGACAAGAGGAAGAGGAGGGAGAGGGGGGACTCCTGGTCTTATCTGCCCCAGCCGGGAAATGATGACATCACTGGTCACCTGCTCAGCTGCCAAGGAGGAGGAGGTTTGGGTCACAACATCTCTCTTGTTCCCTTAAATCCCACCCCGGGCATGAACTCCACCCTAACTCCTTACCCTTCATTGCCACTGACTCTGTGGTCACTCCTAGTCACTCCCTGGTACCTGGGTGAGCTCCCAGAAGGTGCCACTTAAAACCATTCCCTTGACGTCACCGAGAACCTCCTGCACCACGGCACCCTCACTCGGAGTCCTCCCTCACTCTCCCGGCTGCCTGCCCCTCCCTGCAGCACTTGGTGGCCCCTCCATCCTTCTCGGAGCTCTCAACCCCCCTTGAAATTCATCAGGCACCCCAGGCCCACCTGGTCTTGCCCTTGTCTCATCTCCAGATTCTATTTCACTTCTTGTTCCTGACCTCTAAATACAGTTCTTTAAATCTACAAACTAGGCTTTCTCCTGTCATATTTTTAGGGGCCCCATCCAGTTTCAGAGCTTCAGTTATCATCGCTCCGAATATAATTCCTAAATGGGAAAATTCAGCCCTGATCCTGCCTCAGAACTTCCTACAGAAACGCATGTCTGTCTGGTCTCTGGACAGGTCCACTCCCAGAAGTGCCTGTCCTAGACGGTTACCTGATCACAGTCCTGCCAAGCAGCTCACCCACGGCTGTGTCCATGTGGCTTTGGGTGTGGCAGGTGGCCACCTCTCTCCCAGGCTGCCTGCGTCTCCCGGCCACCTCTGTCCTCAGCCATCTCGCTCCCATTCTGAAGACTCGCCGCACTGTTCGGGTTTCGGTGAAGTCTGGCTGGATTGTAAATAAATCCTCCTTCCCGGTTCTTCCTTCAGGATCTTTCATTTTCCTACTGTTCCATGCGGTGCTGGATTCATTTCCTTAAACTGCCACCAAAGAACAATTGCACCAGGTGCACACGGGCAGGGAGGACTTTTCCCACGACCACTGCGACAGGGGAGAGAGACTGAACTCAACTCCTCTGACATGAATGGAGGAGAGTTTGTAAGTGACGCTGTGACCAGGTGGGGACGTCCTGAAGCTGTCAGGGCAGAGGTCAGCCAATGTCATTATGCCATGGGACTTCCTAATTTGTGCTTACCAAAGTCGGGGTCCTCCCCGCAGAGACCAGGAGACGGGGCCTGTCTTCTAGGTGGTCACAGCTCACAGGGATGCTCCCGGGTCCTCGAGAAAGACATCTCTGGTTGTAAAGGTTGGCAGGAGTCAAGGAGATGATTTACATCTCAAATGGGAAAAGAAAGACTGTACAGTTTCAAGCTTTTCTAGATTAAATGCCCTAAGCCAAGGGAGGTCAGGAAGAAGCCCAGCCAGAGTTGATTATTAAGCTGAGGGTACATTAAGGCCACTTGACTGTCCCGCTCCGTGCAGAGGCCTCCCCGCTGGCCAGTGGCCATGCAGATCCCCGGCCAGGGCTGTGGGGTGCCCGAGCTTGGGCTCTACCCTGGCTTTCGGCCGTGGACAAGGTACCGTTTCCAATTCTGATCACACCCCATGCGGTCCGCCCTAAATGTGAGTGTGCCTAGGTACTCCTCTCTCCAGCTCTGACCACTGGAGTTTCAGACACCCTTCCAGGCCCAAACCAAATGCGAGTCTTCTACAAAATTTCCCCAAATGTCCCCTCCAGCCTGCACCAGGAACCATTAGTTTTCCATTCTCTTTGTCCCCAGGGCATGACTAAATGAACGGATGGTGAAGAATGAATGAAGGAGTGAAACACTTATGTGATGAAGGTGACTCCCCCACTCTATGTTTTAACTCCAAAGTTAGATTTAAGGTGTTGATATCAGTTTCAGACTGTGGAATTTACACGTGTGTTAAAACATCAAAGACGTGTCAGTTCAAGCCGTCTTCCTCTGAAGCAAGATGTGTTGCTTCCTGGCTCTCACCTCAAAATCCTGGAACGCAGTATCTGCTTGTCCACTAATGCAGAGTCTCTGGCAGTAGGTGGCGAGAAGGTCACCTCTGGTTGAGTGTGGGTGACTGCTTTGCATATCAGAGGAGCAGCATTCTCTGTGACACTCGCAGGTCCCTCCTTCATTCAGAATGTACCTGAGCAAGGTTTTACAGCTCAGGAATTTGTGCAAGTGGAATTTCTTTCATGAATGACATTACCTTATAGAAAAGCAGTGTGGACACAACAAAAGAACACATGTGATGGCGTTTTCCAATATGCACGTGGACTTTTATGGCAAACAATACTTGGAGGCTAACGGAAATGCAGACTTCAAAACAGAAAACAGTAGCACCTGCCTCCTCGCCAGGCAGGTGCTGTGAGTTCATTCAGATTTTGCGTCTATATTAGCAGAGAAGTGAGTGCCTTGTTAGCCATGGCTTAGCGGTGACAACGGCATTTTTTCTTCCCCTACCCTCTTCCAGGCTAGGGTGAAGATGATGAATGGGTTGCCAAAGGAATCCTACGGTAAGCTTTTCTGATCAGAGTATTTCTTGAGCTAACCACATAACAAATCACGGCCGCACAACCCAGGATATTGATGAATAGTTTTATGACTCATTTGGGCAGATCCATGAAGCCAATTACTTCACGAGGTGGCATTTCATCACTGTTGCCTTCAGTCCTCTCTGGCTGGCTCATTGATTAGAGTTTGCCAAAGACAGCGAGTGTAACATTCCGGGACCCGAAACTGCTGACGGTTGTATCTGGGCCTCAGCACGGGTGTTTCCGGCGCTGTGCTGTGGCTGCTTAGGCTGGCTTAATTATTCTATCGTTATAGGAGGTTTAGCAACTTCACATAAAGTGGAAGAACATCCACAGTATTATTAGACTCTGTAATTCTTAGCTTCTGATCTCGGACTCTTCTGGAACTGCCTTCCCACTCACCCTCCGTTTTTATTGGAGAATTTGAACATTCAATCTAGACACACATTCAGGCATCATTTGCTCAGTTTGGAGGAGTCAGTTAAATTAAAATCTCCAGCTGGAAAAAAGTACACATTAGTAGTTAATTTTGATTTTTCTAGCTTAAATACAATAGAATTATGTCTGAGTACAGTTTCATTGATGCACTCTGCTATTAGCAAGGGGAACAATTTGCAACTAGCAAATGGTATGTGAATCCATGCACATGCATGATTGGAAAATTAGGAGCAAATAAAACATTTCTTCAAATGATGTATTTTTGCACAGTTTGCTCTCCTTCAACCTTGTGCTGATGCATAATTAATGGAGAGATGTGTTCACTTAACCACCGACTTCTGGAGCCTGCCCTCGGGCAGCTATTCCGGCTCAGAGACCCAATGCAGTGTGACATCCAGTGACATTTCCGCCATTGGAATGCAGAGTAGTTAATGCTGAGAGGCTACTTTTCAAGGAAAAGTAGGAGGCAGGCGGTCATCTCCTCTAGTCGAGGGACACATGGACGTTCCTTAGAATCACTGCCTTTTAGTTGTACAGCAAAAGAGAGCTCTGGGAAGCTCAGAGCCGGTGTGCCTTTTTAGAAACAAACTTTTTACTTTAAGAGTTTCAGAACTACAAGAAGAAGTGTGAAGGTGGTACAGCTACGATATATCTTACACCCAGTATCCTCTATTATTTTTAACCACTTTATTGAAATGTAATTTATGGACCATAAAACTCACCCATATGGAACATGCAATTCAGTGGTTTTTAGTGTGTTCGGAGTTGTGCAACCATCATCATGACTAATTTTAGAACATTTTCATTACCCCAAAAAGAAACATGGTACCAAATACCAGTCACGCCTTTTGCTCTCAAACCCCTCAGCCCTAGACAATCATTAATCTACACAAATCTGTTAGAGCACTTACAACCGAGGGGAAAAATCTCTTGCTCTGATGGGGCTTATATTCTAGGTTGTTTGCCACTGGATTCTTGTGGGAGCCCTTTTCTGCAAGACTAGCTGTGCTGTTTCTGTATTTTAAGGCCTATGAGTCATAATAAAGATGTTTCATGAGAAGGCTTGACAATTCCAATCTTTGATTAGAATAAGTTGCATTTATTAAATAAATCAAAAATTTACAACATACACACCGTGGAGCACTGATTCCGCAGGATGTTAATGTGTACGATGCAAAGTGCGTTAAAGATCAAATAACCTATGGTGCTTTGTGTTTAAGAAAGTGAACCCTATTTCCTTAGTGAAAGCACTTAGCACCTTTGTTGTGCTGCTATTCAGTTTAGTCTGTGTGCTTGCATGTGAGGAAGGTGTCTACAGAGTTTGCTAAATTTGTTTTTCAGGGCATATCTCATGAATGTGATGTTTTGTAAGGTACATTTAGGGAAATGCATTTCTCTTCCCTGTGTACATAAGAAATGCCAATGTACCCAGATAAGAAATTTGTAAACGTGCCAATTTTAGAAGCTCTCAAACTGAGAAAGGGGAAACAAACAAACAAACCAACCCAGGGGGAAAAATGCCAATGTTACAATTCTGAATGATTTGAACATTACAGATGCTTTACATATTCAAAAATAAGTAAACAACAACATCAAAAAAATCAAATCCCCAAAGTGAAAACAAGCTGAAACAAATGGATCTAATTTATATCAAAGTGGTAACATAATAACAGAGAAAAATTATTCCTGGTAATCTTTGAAAACAGCAACCTGACTCTAAATCCTTGGTGGTTAGACTTGAAGGATAAAAAGAAACACAGAGAAATCTTAAAATTCACTCAATTTATTGTTTGTAGTAATTTGGGGATCATAACTTTGACACCATTTAATGTGTCTTTTAGAATAAATAACTGTTAATGTCATTGGTGCAAATATACATACATATAAAACCAAAAAAGATAAGAAAATAAACTTTGCTTTGATAAATTGGTCTAGGAAATAGTAATAAAAAGCCATGATTAAATACACGCACGCACACACACACACACCCCAGCTCTATCTAGGGAGAGTGTTTAAAAGCAGTCACACCTCACAGGCAATGGCACCTGAGCTCAGATCTTGGTTTCTAAATACCACTCCCCATTGCAAGGCTCAAACGCAACAGTGTCAAAGGCGATTCCACTGGCAAAATCTGGGATGATTTAAGCATCCTCCCCCAGAAAAACACCCACAAAGTTTTTCATTGTAAATGCATGAGCCCATAATATTAAAATACAAAACAAAATGAAGTAAACACAAAATAGAGAGCCCAGCACAGAGAGCATGAGAGAGGAGGTGCATCCCCCTGAGTCCCGCCAGAGCCACACAGCTGCAGGGAGAGCACCTGCAGAAGGCGCCTGCGGTCAGCTCCACCCTCGGGCTCTGCCTGCAGCCCAGGGAGCCCCCTGGCTCAGGCCCACGCTCCCCACGGGGGCAGGAGGGTCCATTGAGCAGGGGGACAAAGATCTGGCCAGGTCGATCGAACACTAGGCGATTCTGAACAAACGCCTGACCCTGCAGGGTGGAGCTGCGCCAGGCTCCCCTCCAGCCTGGCTGTGGCTTCCTCCGCCCTCTCTGCCAATCCCACCCTCTTCCCGCACAGGTGAGGACCCCAACGTCATCCTGCTCCCCAAACTCCGCTGGCATTAGATGGTGGGGAACACAAACTGTGATGAGGAAAAAGGAAGAGAAAACTCATTTGCCACTTTTGAAAAAGTGACAATTACAACCACTTCTTACCCTGAAAATTGGCCACTGATGGGAAAGCATTCAGCACTTACCCAGAACCAGTTCTTCCTCCGTTAATAAGAAAAGCTGTTCTTCACAGAAAAGTGCCAAGTAATAAATGAGGAAGGAATGATAAAATTAGCAAATCACCCCCTTGCAATCTCCAAAGAAATAATGGATCCAGGCAGGCAAAGATTATCAAGGGGAAAAGGAGGCTGCGTGTTCCAAAGCCCATGCCCACACTCCACTTGCTATGTGCAGAAGGAGAGACGCCCATTCACATGTATGAATCTTGAGGTCACAAGTTAACCAAGGGGCAAAACTTAGCATGACCATTTGTGGGGCTGCCCCCTAGTAGGTGTTTCCTGATGAGCATCAGTAAGGAGCGGCATTGCTTATGAAGTGTTCTTGTTGAAAAATGCTTCACCTAACATTCATTCATCAAAACTTTGGACCCCACTGTTGTTTTAGAGGGGATCTAAGGATAAAGGATTAGATGTCACTGCCCAGATGCCATCAAATCTTCCAAAATGTGGGACACTCTACTAGATATCTGACAGAGTCTCTGAAAAATCATTATCTTAAAAAAAGACAGTGAGGATGGCTGCTTATGCCCTGGAGGGGGCTGGGAGTAGAGATTTCCCAATGACGCTGGCTACGTGCGTGGCTGCCCCACTGCAACCGTTTTCCCTTCCTGGGGCAACGGGATCTCAGTTCTCACCTGCTGAATCATTCATGTGCCATTCAGCATCCCTGCGCTTGGTGGCCACAAGCCACCCACGAGAACGGAGTTGCTGGCACCTGGCCACTCAGACTAGGTGACTGGACAGGGGCAGTCACATGACTTCTCCTGAACTACAGGGAAAAGTCTGACCTGTCTGGAAAGGTTAGTGAGTGGGTAGGCTGTCAGCCTGGAGCCCATCTACACCACCACAAGGTAGGGGACCTGACCGGGGACGGGGCAAATGCAGATGCAAACGAAGCCCCGAGAAGGAGGACGACAGCATCGTTCAGGCCTCTAGATCCAACCATTCCTGAAGGTGGTGCCCAGGACTTTCCAGCAATCTGAGCCAGCAAGCTCCCTATTTGGCTCAAGTCAGTTTGTATTTCTTTCCCTTGCAACTGAGAAAACGCTGAGTATAATAGATACGATAGTCAAAAACGTGGACAAATTTAGGTGTGTGTGTGTGTGTGGGGGGGGAATCATTTTTAAAAATGTAGTGGGAAAAATGACATGTGAATTTTTATTTTTAAATTTTAATTATGAAACATTTTGAATAAGCATAGAAGCACAGAATACAATAGAACAAATTATCCACATACCCACCTCTGAACAGATATATTAGCATTTTGCCATTTGCTTCAGAGTTCTTTGTTGAAGCCTCCGTGTGGGTTAAACGCAAGGTGGGCTGGGCACACGGCTTTCTCTCTGTCCCGTCTCCCAGTTCTTTCCCCTATAGGCTTCCGGGATTGGCGGATTTCAGTGCATGTTCTCAGAAACATTCAAACATACATTGGGCATTCATTTTGTAACAAAAATCACTTTATAAAGTTTGACTTACCCTTTGCTTTTTCCAAATAATATAGATTGGAGATTGTTTCTTATCAGTGCATAGAGAGCTGTCTCATTTTTTAACAGTGGTGAAGTAGACCATGGGTGCAGACCTATTGATTCACGTTTAGACTGTGTTCAACGTTGCTGTAGTGCACAGTGCTGCAAAAACTGACTTGTACAGAGGTCGATTTTCACACAAGGGCGGGTCCATTTAGCACACATTTTTAGGAGTAAAACATCTAAGTCCAAGGATTTGTATCATTGTAATTTTTATAGATTTTGAGACAGTGTCTCTGTTGCCCCAGCTAGAGTACAGTGACTTCATCACAGCTCACTGCAGCCTCAAACTCCTGAGCTCAAGCGATCCTCCTGCTTCAGCCTCCCCAGTTGTAGGAACTACAGGTGCTCACCACTGTGCATAGGTAATTTTTAATTTTGATGGATTTTACCAAATGTCCAACACCGAAGTAATATCAACTTATCATCCCTCTAGTGATATATAAAAAAATCTGTTCCACAAATGCTGGTCAAGTTGGAATTATCAATTTGCCAATACGATCAGTGAAAAATTGGTATTTCTATGTCAAGTTGCATTTCATGTTGCACGTCGTTGCGTGTATTTAAAGGCCACTTTATTTCATTTTCTCTGAACTCCCTGCATTTTGTGCCCATTTTTCTACTGAACATTTTTTCAATTCATCGAAAGAAAAATACGCACGCACACGTATGTGTAGCCATTTGTGATGAAATAGCGAATGTGTTTTCCTGTTCCCGCTGCCTTTTTGCTTTTTGTTATGGCAATTTGTGTCACGTATAACTTTTAAAAGTTCTCTTCACACAGTTAAACTTAATCTATTTTCGAGTTTTGCATCACCTTTAGAAAAGTGCTGTGGGCTGCGAGTGTCCTCGGTTCAAACCCCAGTGCCGGAGATGTGGCTGTTTGAGGAGACGGGACCCGTAGCCCGAGACGAGGTGACTAAGCTGAAACGAGGCCACACCGGTGAGCCCATATCTGACAGGACTGGTGTCCTTATGAGAAGAGGAGGTGAGGGCACACAGACACGCACAGAGGGACGGCCCTGTGAGAGTGCGGGGAGGATTCGGCCGTCCGCAAGCCACGGAGAAGGGCCTGGGACAGACCCCGCCGTCACCAGAAACCAACCCTGGTGACGCCTCAGTCTGGGACTTCCAGACGCCAGGGCTGTGGAAGACAAACGCCTGTTGATTGAGCCTGTGCAGATGGAAAGAGTGATTTCTCACAGCAAGATTTGTCAAAACCAAAGTGTCACGTCATCCTCTGGGCACGGAGGTGGTTTTACCACTCAAGCTTCCGTGTCTTTCTTTCCTCCTGTCTCCTCTTCGGTAGGTAAGCCCATTCCAGAGGGATGCTGCCACTCCCAAAAGAAGGGACAGGAGGGGAGCCCCCGGCACTGGGTGGACAACTGGCTCCCCTGGAGGGTGCCCAGTCCCTCCCCATCTCTGCCACCTCCCCGCATGGGGGTCGCTGACCCCTGACCCCTAAGAAGAGGGATGGTGGCGACTGTTAGTGCAGTGGGCACCTGGCTTTCCCCAAGAGAAAAGAAAGGGCTGGAGGTGCGTTCACTCAGTTCAACCATCATAAAATGACGTCCAGTACTGGCACTCTCTCAGACATTCCCAAATAACCCGTCCCTCCACCAAGCAGCATGTCTGCCTCCGCCCGGAACCACGGCCGGCAGCACCCCAGAACCATGGACACCCCACACACCTCCCCCGGGCGCCGGGCAGCAGAGAAGCCTCAGTGTCAGATGTCTCATCCCCAGGCCAGGCTGCACCCACCCACCTCCCAAGAGAGACCCGGTTAGAAAAACTCATTCCGAAGAGAGTTGTGTTCACAGCTCTGGCTTGCGTAGATCTGGCTTTGTTTTCTAATCAAGCTCCGGGATTGAATATTTATTCACTTCCTCCTGCTCGTGAGCTCACCAAGTAGCTTTTAAGTGGGGGAAATGTCCCTTTCCATTGTGAGCTGATACTGAAAGTGTTTGATAAAAGGGCCAATTTGTCCTTTTCCCCACTGGATTTAGATTTGAGTTAACAAAAAGTCAACACTGAAGCAGTTGGTCATACATCAAAGAGTTTAGATCTAATGGGCCTTTGAAGAGATAGTGTAAACATGTGGGAATAGTGTTCTGGCCAAGTAATGTTGCTTCAGAACACCATGAGGCTTTTATGACTATGAACAGTGCTTAAATTTTAAATGGCTCTTAAAGAGGTTCTTTCAACTTCTCCCTTTCTTTTCTCTCGCTGCGGTTGGATTGTGAGCACGGCCAGTCCCGCTGCGCAGAGCGCAGGTACCCTGCCGCGGGGAGGCAGAAGACACGCCTGACTTCCCCTGCCGCACATTCGTGTCGTGGAAACAGGACTTTTCTCTACTGACCACAAGATCCTTCAACACTTGTAGAACTCTTCTCACCGACTGTCTCGTCGGTGGGTTCTGTGTACCTCGAAAGTATATTCTGGGCTCATTTTCAGTGTGCTCTTGCAAGGTGCTGTAGGACCGAAGGTCAAGTGACTAGAGCTGGGGACACGAGACTATTAATGCCACAGAACTGCTCTGTCCCTCTCTGACTAACCGTTGGGTCTCCAGCGTGTATTGTACCACAGTGCCTGGCACACAGGAAGCCTCGACAAATATTTATTTCATGAATATTAATAAATAATATTTGTAAATACGCCATATACCGAGTAGATGAGACCAACCATCAAAATGGGGACGGCAAGAAAAATCACACAACGCAGCAGCAATTCTTCAAGAAAGCAACAGAAAGCAAACGAGACAGCGAATGCCTGGGCATGATGCAGGGAAGGGAGCCACTTCAAGGGCTGCTTCTCTTCTACAGTCATTGGAGGGAACTAGAAGGAGACAGGCCACTGCAGGATCTGCAGCTCAGCTTCTAACTATCTCAGCCATGGAAACTGGGTTGAGACGAACCCAGATTGCTGTGGCAAACAATAGCATCAGCTGGGCCCTGAGTCATTCCTAAGAACAATGTCAAAAACTCACTATATAATATGGACAGGCACATGAGATGTCAAGACAACTATACAAAAAACAGTAGAAAACACAACAGGAATAGAGTCAAAGGAGATCCAAAAATTAGAGTTGCTGAACCAAAAAAAAGAGTCATCGATTGAAAAATCCTAAAATCCTAGAACAGAACAATGCATGAACAAATATTAAAACTCAGTTGATGGATTTAACATACATTGGATGCAGAAAGAATTAGTGAAGCGGAAAGTAGGTCAGATGTCAATGTCGAGAATAAATCATAGAGTGACAAATCATGGAAAGTACAGGATAGAGCACAAGAGACACCAAGAAAAGGACCAGCATGTGTGTCATCGGAATTGCAGGGCAGGGGGGAGAGAAAATTGAAGAGAAACAACATTATATTGGCAGATAACTTTTCAAAACTAATAAAAGACAAAAGTACAAATCTAAGAAGTTTATAAACCCAAACATAGCAAATAAACACAGACACACACACAGGCACATGAAGGTGCATTATAGTAAAACTTCTGAAAACCAAAGGCAAAGAGAATTTTAAACTTTCTCCAACATTGCCAGAGGAAAGAGGCCGGTTTCTTCAAAAGAGCAATGTGAACTGAAATTGACAACTCTCATCTCAATAGAAGAAATAGACAAGCCCAAAGACAGTGAGAACAGATAAAATAAAATAAGTGTTAAAGGACTAAAAGAAAATACCTTCCAAGCTTAAAATTCTGTCCAGCTCAATAATAATCTTTAGTAAGTTAGAGGAAATAAATACATTTTCAGACAAATATACACGGAGTGATTTCAGCATCACCATGCCAGCACTAAATGAAATACAAGGTTGCTCATCAAGCAGAAGAATCCTATTTTGCATGGAAAGGCAGACAAAGTGATGAGGAGGAAGACTATGGTGAAGATGAAGGCAAGCCTAGGCAATGCAGACTATAGGCATCACTGTAATATTCATAAAATCTCTTTAAATACTATTTTTTACCCAAAAAATAGTAGGAGTTGTTCCTTGTTCAATCCTATGGCCTTTCACCCTACACATACATATTTTGGTCTCAGCCAAATATTCAAGAGGACCCCTGTGCAGATTTCTGGAGCTCTTCTGTGTCACTCCCTTCTCCCAGGTCCTCTGCACCTCAAATTCTAGCCAATGAGGTCTCATGAGCTCTGTCTCTGAAGCTCAGGAAAATCGCCAGGCTGGGTTGAGCCCCCTTCCCCCTCACCCCTGTTCTGTAGTCTGGACTTTGTTTCTAGGCAGAGAGCCTGGGCAATCGTAGGGCTCATCTTGCCAATATTTCTTCTCTTGGGCTCATTTTCCCACCCTGGCTATTGTACAATATCCATTTTTCTATCTATTAACTCAGAAGTCATATGCACTATCCTTCATTCACTTAAATAAAATAATTTAATTATTTTATTAACTTATGTCCTCTTCCCAGGTAATGTAAAACCTTATAACTCATTATCACTATTTATCTCTCCTGATTCATATGTAGTTTGTCTATATTTTAAACTTCAATAATCTAAAGTGCTGAACACTGATAATTATTGGACATCTAAAGGAGCAGACAAGGTGGCCCATAACCAGGAGAAAAGTCAGTCAATAGAAACAGACCCCAAAATGACAGTGATGAAAGGAATTGCATACGAGGAGGATATGCTCAAGGAGGTAAGAAAAATACACTGAGGAGAGAAATGGTCAATATGGAAAAAACAAAACTTCTGTAAGGATAAACAAGCCACTGGATACAACCTAGAGTCCAGAAAGCACCCCATATATAAGAACACTGATTTACAGTAAAGGCAGCATGACAGAGCTGAGTCTTCTCGAATCAGGAAAGGAGGATAAATTGTATGTCCATGTGAGACAAACGGAAACGTGATTTCTGTATCATGCCATGCTAAAAATCAGCCCAAGTGGATTATAGACCTAAATATGAAGGGCAGAACAATGAAACGTCTGGAAAGTATGAAGGAGAATATCTTCATGACCTCAGAAGTCAGGAAAAAGCTTTTTCAAACAACCCAGAATATTTAAAAGCACTAATCGTAAAGGAAAAGATTTCTAAATTTGATTGTATTAAAATCAAGAACTTCATTGCCTCAAAAGACACACAGGAATAAGTAAAGCTGCAAGGTAGAAGGTATATCTATAGTAAATCTGGCCTGTGAAGGGCTCCCGTGTCAGAAGAGAGCTCTTCCTAATTAAACAAACGACCTAGCAGAAGAGCAGACAATAGCCTTGAATGGGTTCTCCCCAAAGGAGATCGTCAAAGAGCTAATAAATTTATAAAAAATGTCTCAACTGTATTGGTAATCAAGAAAATGCAAAACAAAACCAAAATGAGGTATCTCTTGAACTCACCGGAACGGCTAAAATTAAAAAGACGAGCAGTCCCAGGCGTCGTCCGGGGTGCGGGGTTGGGTGGACTGTCCCGCACTCTGTCGGGGAGGGGCGTCGAAACAACCTGCATGTAAAAGTGTGTGGGGTTTGAAGCTGCACCAATAACATGACCATGCTATTTCACTCTTTCTCGTTATATATCATTTATATATAAAATAAAAATGAATGACCTATAGCCGTGTGCCACACAAGGATGGATGAATTTCACCCATGAACATTGAGCAAAAGAAGCCAAGCTATCCTATTCTTTTTATCTAGGGTTTAAAAACCTAAACTGTAATATTTGCATGTGTGTGTGCAACAACTTCCAAGAAAGGGATTATTATAAAATATGGAGAGCAGATTCCCCCCGGAGTGAAGGGAAAGTTAGCTGGTGGGGCAGGAGGGGGACCTCTGGAGTCAGAAATATCCGACTTCTTGATCTGGAGGGTGGAGTCCTGGCTGCTCATTTTGTGACCAGTCGCTGAGAGGTACATTTAAAAGTTTTGCCCGTTTCTGTGTCATATTCGCAATAGCAGAAATGCTATAAAACGAAAAAAGAAAAAGAAAAAGCAGCTCGGGGTTTGAGCTGGTTATCTTTTCAGGCAAATAGCTCCATCAAGAAAAAGTCTTAGACGAGAGCAAGGAAGATGTGAAGTGTGTATCACGAGATGGCAGAGAAGAGCACAAATACAGTAGATCCCCTTATGTGCCCAGAGCAGATTCAGGATGTGGAATATGCTGGAACGTGCTGCTGGCGGAGAATCTGGTTAGAGCCCCTTGTAATGTAATGTGGCGGGGGGAGGGAGAAAGAGATTAAACGCATTTTGAGAACAATGCATGTTCATCAAAAACTTTTAAAAAAGGAAACACAGCTTATCAAATGCAAGAGAGAAACACCTACAGTCCCACCTTTAGAAGCAACCACTCAACACTGTGGTAGATACTTTGTATCTCCATAGCTATGTCAAGATATTTACCTATCTATATTAACACAATGCCAGGTATATGAGGAGTGTTCAATAAATGCTGTTTTCCCTCTTATCTTCATCACAGAAAATCGCTTTCATTATTCCGTTTGAAACCTGTGATTCTGATCCAATGCTATAATACAAAGGAAGAACAAGGTTTTTTTTTTTATTCTAAAACTTAGACATTATGGAATTCAATAGCTGCTGGTTTTCCATGCCATGCTGTTCTGGTGACGCATATAATTATCATCATCTAACATTTATTGAGCACCCACTGAGGAAAAAAACATTGCCCTAGATACAGCATGAACAATATTTAAAAGAGAAAGGCAACTATAGAAACCTGCAGAAAAAGAATAATTGATTTTTTAAAAAGTAATCCAACTTTCTTTGGGAAATATTTAATTACATATGGACATATTTGCACATTTGCTTTGTGACATGCTTGCTTAAAAAGCAAAGAAAGATGTTTTAAGGTATCTCAGGCTAGAGGGAAACTAAGAAATTCAGCTATTTATACTTTAGGGGAAAATACGAAAGTGCAAATACTATTCTTTAACTCTTTTTCTATCCATCTCTCCCTGGTTCATCACAGAAGGCTCACTGATTCCCACAGTTATATCTTAAGGAATATCTGTCTTTTAAACTCCTAACACTTACTTTTAACTGACCACCGACCACCTGGGTCTGGACCTCCCCACAGGAAGCTCCAAAGTATCCGTGGAAACCCGAACTCCTCACCCATCCTCCCGCCGTCCTCTAGAAAGCCCCTCTGCCAATTTCCCAGCGGATGCTGCAGCATCGCCAATTTCTCCAGCTTGAGTCACCAGAGACGTCCTTGACATTTCACTTCTTCTCGCCCACACGACATGAGTCAACGAGCCTTGCTGACGACACCTCCTCCGTCTCTCAATTCCATTTCTCCCCACTGCCACGCTACTCACTGACTCAGCATCTTTCACCCTTGCTATTGCAAGAGCCTCCTAACAGGTCCTGTGCCCATCACCTGTTACTCTTTTCTCCGCTATAGTCATTTATCTTTTTGACAGTGATCATGCCACATTACATGCAAGATCAAAGACCTTTATGGTTCCCCGGTGCCTACAGGACAAGGTCAGCATTTCCAAACGAGAGAGCCTGGCCCCTCAGTACCTGCCCCAGTCCGGACTAACACCAATTCCTCCTTCGTAGTGACCAGGGATCCTTAATAAACCCGCTACTCACTGCTGATTTTCACATCTCCATGTCTTTATTACAGTACCCCCATTAGCTTGAAATAGACGCCTTTTTCCTTTCAGTCACGGCAAACTTGTATAAGGTCTAGCACAAAGTTTATACTTGGTTTTCCCCCCTGCCTGCAAAATGAACCATGTTATTTTTCTGTTATGATCCTAAGCAGGACCTACTCTACTTAGTCACTTTCATTTATCATTGCTTCATACAGTGTTCATTCGTGCTTTCAATAAGTGGGTGAGGACTTACTGGTCATGTCTGTCACACCAGACACTGCTCCAGGCACTGGGCATATGACGTAAATAAGACAGGCTTGAGCTGGACCCTGTGGATCTCACATTCCAGTGGGGGGAGACAGAAGAACAGAAGTAAATAGATAAATGAAATCATTTCAGAGCATTGGTATTACAAAGAAAGTAAAACAGGTAATGGGATAGGAAATGACCAGGTGGGATCTATTTAGATAGCATGGAAAGTCATTTCTAATGAGATGGCATGTGATAACATATCTGAATTAGGAGAAGGAAGTAGGCATGTGAGCAGGCAATAAAGCTTGTTCCAGATAAAGGGAACAGGGTTGGCTAAGTCCTGAATTAGGAGCACACTGGTGGTGTCCACAGAAAAGACGACAAGTGCAACTGGGCCATGAACAGCAAGAAGAGAGGGACATAAGTCAAGGGCTAGATCACATAGGCTCTCTTTTATAATACTTTTTTTTTTAAGTGTTGATGGTTGCCCTAAGGGTTACAATGTATACCTTTAATTAATTACAGCCTACCTTCTAATAATGTTATACTGCTTCACATGTAAAGCAGTATAGTTATAAAACTATCCTAGATATAGAATTCTGTTTGACAATTTTTTTCCCAGCTTTTTAAAGATTTTACTCCATTGTCTTCCAACTCGGATAGTTTCCAGTGAAAAGTCTTCTGTCACTCTTATCATTTTCCCTCTATATAAAGTACCTTTATATCTTTGTATTCCTTGAATATTTTCTATTTACTTTTGTTTTTCAGTAGTTTGACTATAATATGCTTAAGTATTTCCTTTCTATATATTTTTTTTTTCTTTTCTGGTATTTAACATGGTTGGGGTTCTCTGAGTTTCTTGAATCTGTAGTCTTATGTTTTTAATTATCTTCAGAAGATTATAATTCATTATTTCTTCAAGTATATCTTGTGACACAGTCTCTCTTTTCCTTCTGGAATTCAGTTTATCCATGTTAGACCATTTGATGCTGCCCCACATCTCCGGAGTGTTTTATCCTATTGGTTTTTATCTTTGTGTTTTGGTTTAGTCAGATTCTATTGACCTATATATCTAAATTCACTGATATTTTTCCTATGACAAGTATTGAGTCTACTGGTAGGTTCACCCCAGGAGTTCTTTATCTCAGTTACCAAGATTTTTATTTCCAGTATCCCTACTGAAATCCACCATATATTGCTGCATGTTGTCTCCCTTTTCCAACAAAGCCTCCGACCTATTAATCATGGTAATGTTAAATCTCTTGTATATTTCCAATGTTTGAGTCATTCCTGAGACTGTTTCAATTGATTGTTTTATTTCTTGGAGGTGTTTCTTGGGCGACTCAACTTTTGTTTTATCCCTGAATGTTGTTTTCCCATCAGTGCCATGAGGAGGCCACAGAGGCTGATGTAAGTGGTGACTCCATAAAGTCTGGAGAAGAGCATACACCTGCTGCCATGCTGTTGTGGGGGAGGGGATTGAGCCACTCTAGCCAGGAGTTGATCTAGGTTTAAGTCTTATTGTTGCTATAGTTACTGGCTTCAAACAGCACTGGTATTTCCTGTGATTCGAGTGGGTGCTGGTTTAGGGGAAGACTTTTCTTAACGATGCTATTCCACTCTCAGCTTTAGGGCTTCCCTGGGTGCCTGTACCTAAGAAGTGTCTCCTCCATCCTCTTACTCCTCCTCCAAGGTAGATTTCTGTTGCTTATTTCTCTGTGCTTCCTAGCCAGGGGCAAGAGAATGCTCTGCTGTCCTGGCCCACCCTCAGTCTCAGAAGGGTCCTGTATCCTTGGGTTTGGGGAGTGGGACTTTCTCAGAGAGCCTACCCAGCCCATACTACTGGGAGACCTGCTATGGTCTGTGCCTAGGATGGATTCCTGCCACTTTCCCAGGGGTAAAAAGCTTCTTATTTTCCCTGGCTCCCAACCACAATGGGTCTCTACCTACACCCAAGAGGCAATGGGGTTTGCTGCCCCTCCTCCATCATTTTAAGGCCTCTGCTGTTCGGAGGAGGAGGGTTCAGGCAGGACGCAGAGGTGGCCATTCCACTCCAGTGCTGACACTTAGTCTTTCTCCTGAGCTCCTGGTGGAGAACAATGGAAGGGAGTCTGCAAGCGGGGGCAGACCATGGTGTTTGCAGCCCCCCAGGGGTCCCATGCCCTCACAATATCCCACACTGGACTGTTAGCAATTCACTAAACAGTGTAGGCTCAGTTCTGCTCATCTATCTGCACGGCAGCCCCATCCCATCCTTGTGTTCTGCCACAGGGCAGCCAGTGTTTCTGTCCCATCGTCTCTTGGACTTAAGGCTCCATGACCACCCTGCAGCCTCAGTTCTCTGGTGGGTTCAAGCAAAGTTATGACTGTGTACATTGTTAGGCTTTCACTTCTTGTGAGTTGCATGTGAGCAACCTCTTCCCAGCTTCCTGCTAGAAGAGCTGTAGAGTCTATCAAGCTGTGGCAAGAAGTGTGCTTGGCATGTCGTCAATGCTCTGGGAAAATTTGTGAATTCAACTCATGATTCAGAAATGTAATATTATGCCATCAGTGGGTTATATTGATTCATATAGTCTATTTTCCAAACTCAGCCAGAGTGAGCCTTTTTAAAACACAACACTCTGAAGGCTTCCATGGCTCTTACAATAAAACACAAACCTCATTGTTTAACCACTTGGCCTGCATATCTGAGCCTCCACTCTCTCCCCCTTGTGTGATATGCTGTAATGACACTGACCTTATTCCTCAAATATAACAAATTATTTCCTATGTCATGGTCTCGATCTTGCTGCTCCTTCTGTCTGGAACAACCTCCACACCCTGCGTTTGAAGGCTTGTTTCTTCTCTTCTCCCTGCAATGTCACCTGTGCGGTGAGGCCCTCCCTTAAATAGAACCTCCGTGACCTAACACACCCTCTGGGATTTATTCTTCTTCCTCACACTGATATAGGCTCACATGTGCCTCTAGCACTTGAAGCATGTGTTTGTGACTTTCATCCTAATGAAATGTGAGTTTCCTGGAATGACGACCTTAGTTCCTCTCCCTGCTCTGCCCCAGTACCTAGCACTTCTCAGGTGCTCGATACATCAGGAACAATTTGATCAATGAAAATCTGCATTAACCACTGTTGAGTAAATCCCTCTGCTGCTCATCCTAAAACGCACTATGTGGAGTCGCCCAGCTGAGCAGCAGCTCAAGTGCAAGTCACCATGGACCATAAGGAATGTCTGGGGCTCTCACTGGATAAACCCACCTTTACCTGCCGTCCACAGTGGGTTAGCTTGTGGGGCTTATTTCCCCTGTCGGCAGGGACCAGCCTCTCCCTCCACCTCACTCTCAGCTTCACCACAGCAGAGGCCAGCAAACTGCCTGTAAAAAGCTAGAGAGCAAGTATTTTTGGCTTTGAGGGCCACATGACCATGATGCCATAGCTACTCAACTCTGCAAAGTAGCACAAAAATCAGCCATGGACAATGAGCAAATGAATGAGCATGGCTGTGTTTCAATAAAACTTTATTTACAAAGACAGGCATTAGGCCATGTTTGGCCCCCAGGATGTAGTTTGCAGATCCCTGCTCTATAGGATTAACACCTCCCTCCTTTAGGTGCTATCTCATGCCTGAATTTTTACCTATATCCCTCGCATGGTTTATATTGAAATTCAGACTGTTCCAAATATACATTTGAAATGTTATGAAAAGTGGTTTAGCTATACTTGGCATGATAGGTTATCAGATGAAAACAAACCTTCATCTCATTATTTAAATGCAGCTTATTGAGTCCTTACTGCATGCCAGGCACGGTGTGGTGCAGTTTGCACCCATGACCTCACTGGGGACCACTCCCAAAAGCATCCTGCGTGACAGTGAAGGAACCGGTCTCAGCGTGTCACTGCAGTTAGTTACGACACTTAGAGTGGAACAGGTGAGATCATGGTTGGTTCTTTACACTTCTGTCTTCCATACTGGCTGGCACCAAGCTGGTTCCTCAGCACATGCTAAATGAATCCCCACTGAATCTAACGGAAATGAATATTTATGCATTGACATAAGTGGCACAGTTCTCCGTCATTCAAAACAGACGCCTCTCTGGAGCTGCCGACCCTAGAGCTAGTGCTTGTCCAATCTTCCTGCTTCTTGGACCCCAGGCAAAGTCCACTCATAGAAAGGAAAGGCACTCTGCAAGGACCCCAGTCTGAGGGGAGTCTATGGAAGGAGAGGTTCTTGTTTTTATACAAAAGATAATCGCATAGAACACATCAACCGAACCAACTCTGAGGCTGAGCCAAACGGTTACTGAATTGTCCAGTTGGTTTAGTTATAATGGAAAATCTCATCAGCCCACGTAGACAAGAGATTGGAAAAATAGCTTTTCTCTCTCTCTCTCTCTCTCTAAAAGAAGGTGCATAGATCAATGTGAGAATGATCATCAAATTTCTGAATGGCGTCACGTGTGCATTTGTTCCATGAAAGTTCCAGATTAAAAATGCACCCAATGGGTAGACGCTATCACAGGCACCGTCATCATTCGTCACATTCGTTTTGAATTTATCACAGAGCTGTTCATATTTGAGCACTGATTGGGTGCATGATGAAGTTACGGCTGCCAGTATTCAAGGAAATTCCAGGTGACCACCCACTGAAGATATTCCAGAGAACACTCTGATGACGCTTGGAGGGTGGATCTAAACTCCTTTAGTTTCCCTTCCCTGTGCCAGGATATAGTATTCTGTTTGGGCCATGACTTTAATTGCAAAGAAATATCCCCCATTAAAAAAAAAAAGAAAAGATGCTTGTTGAAAGGGGACAGCTGTCAGGAAGAGACACCTGTCCAATTAGCAGCAGCCCGGCCGATACCCTCCTAGGTGCTTCGGCTCCCTGCGCCGATCTTGGGAACCTTTATGTCTGTAATCGTGTTCGCCATTGTTTTCTACAAAGCCAGGCGTGTCTTGAGAGACAGATGGGACAAGACATTTTACATGTACAAACGATACCTTTGCTGTTCCAGTCCACTGTGGCATTGTTCCGTCCCTGGTTGAATACATCACGTTCGAAGGCACTACAATTGCAAACGCGGGGCCATCCATCCCTCAGCTGGAGGAGGCTGAGCAATTGACGACAGCCCAAGTTTCCGTGTCTGGAGGTTGGAAGTAGGTCTGGAGAACAGCCTCTCAACTCTTGACAGGTTTGATTTACTGATCGAATGTTGGGCAGGGAAAGAACCTTAGTCTGGTCCTCTCATCTGGTCAGGGAGAACAGAGGCTGGACCACTGTAGGTGGCAAGGCAAGAACTCACGACTTACCGTCCTCCTCCAAGACCAAGACCAAGATCACGCCATTTATGCTGCATAGGAGAAGACAGAACATCTGGGGAGAGAGAATGGCTTTCCTCTGGCTGGAGTTCTTGAGAAATCAATTTCTGCCTTGTGCATAGGCCCGCTGGGATTTTATCCCGTTCTTCCACCCAGCCGGTCTTCGAGAATGCTTGCCCCGCAACTGAAGGAGCGGCGACACCTTAACCTGCTTTCGGACTCTACGCAGAAGGCAGGTTGACGAATGGCTGTGCCGAGCACAAAAGTGCTCAACAAAATACGAGTGTATATCTGAGAACCCTAGAAGCCATTCTTGCCGCTTCTGAATTAGATCCACGGGATTATGAGCTTTCTGCTGTGTTGGAATTGGTCCCTAAACAGCTCTGAAAACATGCCTCTTTATCTTCCTGCCCTAAATTGGAAGCAGGATTTGAAAAGGCGTATTAACTAGAAGAATAAAAACATTTTCAAACGGATGTGGTTTGAGGGATGAGTTCATACCATTTTAAAGCCATCTAATAAATATTTATTACATATGGCCCTGTGTTGCTCTTGCTATTTCCTAAAATAGCTCCTATTTCAAGCATTCTGTCTCATCTCGTTGCCCATGCGAGTAGACTTACACTCACAAGAACATGTTTCCTGATGTTGATTTCTGGAAGGTGATCCCTGATACTTTAAATAAAGTATGAAGGCACTAAATCTAAGTCCTTGTCCTCAAGAAGTTTCGTGTCCAGTTGAAGGGACTTTCATTCCTTCACATCCATGAAGAACGGGTCAAATATATTATAAAAGAGATGTTTTCTTGTAGAGTAGGATCCAGTGGAACAGGACAGGGACTGGGGAAAGCGTCCTCAGTTGCTTTTTCTTGTTGCTTGTTTTGCATTTGAAGAAAGAAAATGTCCCTTTGTCTCCGGGGACAGAGAATGTCCTGCTCAGCTTGGTGACAGTTTGCTGAAGGTTAACAGTAGCTTTGTCTGCCCACATAAGATTAGCAACGTGGAAGAGCTTAGATTTGTCTTATTTTACTGGTACCATATTGGCATTTTATATACTTATGCTCATTGACTGCTATACTTATATATTGACTTATATACTTATGCTCATTGACTGCTAAGGGAAGAGTCCATTTCAAATATTGCAGCTGAAAGTCTAATTTGCTCCCTAGAAGAAAATAGTGAAATAAATCCTCAACTCCTGAGTCTCCCGATTTAATCCCTGGTGGCTTGGCTCATGCCCCACTTGTGGTTGGTACATGTGTTAAGGCCTTTATCTGTGTTCACTGAGGGCTGTGTTCACGCTGGTACTGCACCTCCCCGCACTATTCCATAATAAGCATCTTGCCATTTTATTCTTCTGCTTAGCAGGGTTGTCTAAATCCATTCTTGCTGGGGTGGAATCTTCCTGCTCCCAGAGACACTGCAATTCAGCTTCCTCTCGGTCAGATCCTCTAGAGCTTCGACTGTTCGTCATTGTGCTGTGCCTGGTATTAATCACGGAAGCACATAAATCAGGCTTAGATGCCGAGAGCTGCGCAAAGCACTCAGTCCCTCCCTCCACGCGGTAAACGACAACACAGAATAGCTCACCTTCTCAAAGTTCAGGGGCTACAGCGTTTCCTATCATTTTACAGCGGTTGTATCTGCCATCGACAGCTCCGGCATGTTCTACTCAAAACTCCTGGGACCACCGAGCACGCTCTGCCTCGGCTTCCTGCAGTGCAAGGACAACCCCTCAATAATCGTGGCTGTCATGCGCGGCGTGGGGGACCGGTCACGCCACTCCACGTTGTTTTCCTCTTACGACCTTTACTGCAGCCGGATAGAGCGAGTATTATTATTATTATTTTGTAGTCAATCTGAAGACCAGCAAAGGGCACCTTTGGAAGGTCAAACAATATGCCCGACTCTGCCAGTCGGTGACAGACCGAGCTGGGACCGAGGCCAGGACCATCGGGTATAACCCCTTCCTTTCCCCACCATGTGACGAAGCATCCCGTAACCTGCACACTCCTTGCTGTGTTCCTGAGAAGGGGCATCTCACCTTACCCGGACGCCTGCGACTATCGGAAACCCACTCTCTCCTGAAGCCCCCATTGCTCCATGAGCAAGGTTTGCAATCACTCTCCCAACGTGTTGTTCGGACCACCGGTTCTTTGGGATGTTAATAGAGGTTCCTTATAAGTGAAATCTGATACATGTTCAAATATAATTGAACACAATCAAATTTTTAAAAATATCAAATGGGTCTCCTCACTCGGAACTTCTCACAGCCTTTAATACGCCAATGTGGGCTGTGAATCTTCCGGGAGGGGGTGAGCGATTCAGAATTGGCCACGGTGTTTCACTATCAGACTGTTGTTTGAGTGTTTGTTGTGAAGTACCTGGTAGGACTAGAGTAGATTTCAGCACTTCAGGAAATGCTGAAAAGCAAAAGAATATACAGTGGATCCTTATTGCTCAAGGTTGTTACCTTCTATAAAGTGTCCTTGAATTAGTGAGTGCCAAGCAATTGCTACCAGGGGATTATAGACAGGTAGACTATTCTGTCTGTGTAAATACAAATACATGCATATACAAAGTCATCTTACACTTTAAAAGCAACTCATCTGGGTAGATTCTATTTTCTTCATTTTACAGAAGAGAAAATATTCTCCACTCCACTACTGGGCGTCAGGGTTGAGGGGCTGAAACTCGAAGCCACCTGGCCCTGGAGCTGGAGCCTCTTGTGCTGTTCTGCAAGGTCCCTGCCCACCTCCACCCTCTGGTCATCTCCCTGTGAGAGCATCACCTTGATCCTCAGCTGGGAGCATTCACGGTGGGCTCCTCAGAGCATTCAACAATCTGTACGTGTCTGTGAGCAACCACTGGAACCCTGGGGACATTGATTTGGAGGCTACCAATAAATTTCAGGGAGTAGGTAAACTCACAAATACAAAATCGGTGAATAATGAGGATTGACTATAATCCACCAGCCCCGTCTTCAAGCAACTTCATCGTTGGGCAAAACATCATTTGTGCACCTGCGCCCATCTCCAGCTCAATTTGCTCCATCCAAAGGAAGTATTGAGTGAAAGGGATGGTGTCATTTGTTTTAGTGTGGAATATTTTAATTTGCTCTGAGACCTCCAAAAGTCACACTCATTTTTCATACACATGTTTAAAATAAGTAAAAGAAACATGTATCTATGAAAAAGAAAATATTAAAGAGCACATATCTTGTTAAAACAGCAGTTATGTATTAAACACAAATATTGTTACTTAGTTTGGTGGAAATAAAAGCTTGTGCCACCCAAAAATATTTGATGGAAATTTGTTGAATGCCTTGTCCGTCTGTAAAGTTTGCTAGCTAGGACTGGCCCTGGCATGGTGACGGTTTGGAGAAGGGGAGATGAATTGTGCTGAGCGCTGCAGGTATGGGGATAGAGAGCATTCTTAACACAGGGCTCCCTGAACACAAATCACCAAGGACGCGCTCCATGGCCCTGGCTACTCAAAGTGTGGTCCGTGGACCAGCAGCGCCAGCGTCACCTGCTCATGGTGAGAACCGCACCATCCCAGGTCGCACCAAGGTCTCTGTGGGATTTCACGTGTGCAGTGAGGGTCAGGACGCACTCGCTGTGGGTGGCACTGAGAGCAAGGCCCTTTGTCTCCCAGGAGAACGATGTAGTGCAGACTGGGGGCAGGGTGCGGCTCCTCCCGCACCAACACAGAAACCGATTTTTTGACAGCAAAACTCGGCATCAATTTTTCTAAGGTGGAATTATAGAAAGAATGCATCGACGAAGTCATTCTTTCGTCAGGAGACTCCCAGGTATGCAGGCGCACGGGCACCCGCCTCCTATGCGGCAGGGTGCGGCGTGGGTATGCTCATCCTCGGCCCCTGCTGCTCGGCATGGGCTTTGAAAGCTGCAGACAACCAGGCCCTCCGCCCAAGGGCAGCAAGCTCGGTCTCCAGGAGTAAGCCCCAGGCATGGGTGTTTTTAAAGCTCCCCCCGTGATTCTAGCGTGCATGTCAATGTCGAGACCTGCTGGTCGAGGCCAAGTTTCAGGAGGATGTGAATTCAGCAGTATCTGAAAGGAGGAGGCTGACTTTTCTAAAACCTTCAAACGGACCAAGGCCATTTGTAATCGTGTGGTTTGCATCAGAGCTCTGGGTAGTGACGGCAATGAGAAGGGGCTGAGCTTTCGAACGCCTTGCCCCCCGCCCGGGACCCACGCATGTGGGTATGCATGCGTGTGCACATAGATAGATAGGTTGAGACATGAAATCCCAATCTCCACCCCAGACCTTAACCTTTTTTCACTTCACTTTAAGGACACAGTACAATTATGTAAGTTACCTGAACTGGGCCGCCTAAAAATATTCATGAAAGATTGACTGACTGATTCCATTAAAGCATTTTTTTTTTAGAACTCTGTTATGCACACTTAATTTTAAAACACATGCATATTTAATTTCTCTTCATGGGAATGTATTTATAAAAATAATAATAAGCAACATCCTCGGAGGAAAGAGAAAATAAGATAGACAGGTAGTGAACGTCACGACTGCCCACCATCAGAGGGGACACCCTGTTGTGTGTCTGTGACTGCTGCCGAGGTGTTCTCCACTGGAATATGGGGACCTGTATCCCCTCCATGGAGTTTATCAACACCCAGCCCCTAGGCAGGATTTCCATGGCTAAGAGTCTTCCCAGTTCACCACACCAACGGGAAACTCCTACGAAACCCTGCCCTTGTCCAGGGTGTGGAGTAAAAGTACCAAGTCCACAGTCATCTGGGCAGAGTGGCTCCTACTCACCCACTACAGGGTGTGGCAGACATGTCACTTTGCTTTATCTTCTCCCAATTAACCCTGACACCAACCTCCTAACCTCCAGGTCGGTAGGGAAATCAGTGGCACTATCAGTGGGCTCTGCCCCACTCCTTGCCACCTAGTACAGAGTTGTGCAAAGTCCAACTCATGGAGAGGATGCTGCAATTTTGGTCCACACAGTTTGGGTTCTTACAGAGCCGCCCCTGGCCCCGGCTGCGTGGAGGTGAGAAGGCTAGCGGCCAGGAGTGTATCGAGGTGGCTCTCGCCAGAGCTGGGAGGGCCTTGCCTGGGTCTCCCCGGCTGCCCCCCACGACCACCCCGTTGCTTGCCACTGCCCCTCTGCAACACGACCTGGGTCCTCCCAAGAGCCACCTGTCTCTTTTCACTTCCCAGATGTGGGCAAGCGCTCCCCCTCTCTCATGCTCTCTCTCTGTCTCTACCTCCTCTTCCTCTTTCCTGGAAGTCACTCTGCAGGATTGGCCTCTCCACATCCTGGAGGACACCTGGAAATTTCAGGCCTTCAGAAAAAGCAGCCGAGGGCTTATCCCCAAGCAGCTGCTGCACGTAGCTCTGCAGAAACCCAGGCCACTCAGGCACATACGGAATCAGGAGGAGAGGACGGAGAAACAGTAGAGTAGCCAGGGTGCGAACCAGCATCCCCAGGTGAGTCAGCTACAGGTCTGGAAAGCACCTCCCTAGAGCATTTGTCTCAGGGCTGGAAGGAACGGGCTTCTCCCTGCGGGTTGGTTAGATGACGTGGGGTTTGGCCACAGAAATGCGGTGCCTTCAACCCTCCCTGGCTGTGTTTCTCAACCGCTCCTGGGCGACTTCGGTGACACGGCCTCTCCGGTCACTAACGCGGCTCCCACCGTGTAACTGGCCCCCAAGCGGGTTCCTCTGGACTGAGCAAAAAGTGATCCAGGGGCGCACAGAGCCCGGTGTGCCTGGAGAACTCTCCTTGCTGTCCTTGGTCGACAGGTGGATCCAAGCAGAAGCAAAGTTCCTGCGAGAAGCTGGTCTGACAGCCTCAGGGCTCATCACTGCGGCCAGCCACGCGTGTGACGGCAGCTGGGAGCGGTGCAGGTGCCCCTCGGCTTGTCCATGCTGTGCAGGAGTGTGACATGAATGCTCACGTTCAGGACAATTGTGAAATTCCAAAGAGAATTGTTAAAATAAATTTTCGAGAGAGCAGTGTACACAAAGGAAAGTGCACACAGAGGTGCAGGTAAGTCACCAAGTGAGCACACCTACGTATCTGGTAGTTTTGTCCATGGCAGGGTGTCACCCACAGGCTAGAGAGCCACGCCTGCCCACCTCAGCCCCTCGAAGAAACCCTTAACCAGATCTCAGTATCACAGATTAGCAGCAGCTGTTTTTGACCTTGGTATGAATGGATCCATAGGTTCCTACCTTTCCTGTTTGGCCGCTTTCATTCCGTGTGTGTAAGCTTTGCCATGTGGTTGTTTGATGTGGCTTGTTTGTCGTCGTGAATGCATAACATTTTCTCCTGTGCATGTGATGTTATTTATTCATTCATTCATTCTACTGCTGATGGATTGTCTTCCCCTTAGCTGCATTCCAAGTAAAGCTGATATGCACATTTTGTGCCTACCTTTTGATATGCATAAGTATGCAGTTCTTTACACATGCATGTCTTTCCAATGCAGACCTAGGAGTGGAATTGTTGGGTCAATTTTGGTAGCTATAGCCATTTTCTGAAGCAGTTACGATAACTTACATACTGTAAGTTATCTCACCCCAACATGAGAGTTTCAGAGGTTCCGCATCCTAGCCAACTCTAGATAGTGACAATCTTGTTAATCTTAGCCATCATGGTGAATGTAAATGTTAAATTAATGTGATTTGAATGTATCTTTTCCTGTTGATTAATGATACTGAATGTCTTTTCATATGTTGGTTGTCAAAGTGAATAGACTGTCTAGTTAAGTACCCATTCTGGTGTTTTGCTCCTCTAAATTTATTTCTTCTGTGTTTTTTACTGAATTGTTGCTCTTTATATGCTCATATATATTATCAGCTGTCAACATTTCAGATATATCCTACTCTGTAGCTTATCACTCTCTTAATGGTATTTTTTGATAAGCAGACGTTCTTAATCCTAATGAAGTCAAGTTTATCTTTTAATATTTCTATACTTAGGGATGTGTGTGTATGTGTGTGTGTGTGTGTGTCCTGTTTAAAATCCCGTGGCTCCCCAAAGGCTGTGAAATGCTCTCGTGTTGTCTTTTGCACGCCTGTTTTTATTTCTACATCCATACTTATAGTCAAGGTGGGTTTGACCTTTTGCATATGTAAGATGGGTTGTCAAGATTGAGCTTCCTAAAGCCAAATTTATTAAGGAACGATATATATTATATATAAATACAGTAAAATTTATCTCTTTTAGGTACACAGTCTGATGGACTTTGGCAAATGCATGCAATTGTATAATTATAAACAAATTGCGATATTTAGAATATTTCCGTCACCCAGAAAGCTTCCTTGTGTACCATGTTAACCACTTCCCTGCAGCCACATCTGGCGCCCAGGAAGCCTCACCTGATTTCTTTCCAGATGCATTAATAATTCACACGGAATCATACAGGATGTAGCATTTTGAGTCTGGAATTTCTCCACTTAGCAGAGTATTTTCGAAATTCATTTCTTTGTATCGCTGAGCAGTATTCCATTGCATGGGTTCCTGGGCATCGGTGTATCCATTTGTGAGTCACAGGAATGGGGGTTGTTTCCAGTTGGGGAAGATTATAAATACAGTTGCTATAAATTGATCATAAATCAATCTTAGTGTGGACATAAGTTTTAATCTTTCTGGAACAAATACCTACAAGAGAGATTGCGGGGGGTTATGGTAAGTGTATGTTTAACTTTATTTGTAAAAGAAAAACTGCCAAATTATTTTCCAAAATGTCTGTACCATGTGATTTCTCAACAACAATGTATGAAAGCTCCATTACTCTGTACTCGGGGCATCTCTTGGTGTTGCCATTTTTGGTTTTGTCACTATGACAGGTGGACTGTGCTATTAATTTACATTTCTCTAATCACTGATGACATTAACATCTGTATCTTTTATTTGGTACAGTGTCTATTCAAATATTTTGCACATTTTTCCATTTGTTTTATTTTTTTTTAAGCTGTGAGGGTTATATATTCTGGATAAATATCTTTCATTAGATACACATTGCAAATATTTTCTACCAGTCTGTGGTAGAAAACTTTCACTTTCTACTTCTTAACAGTGTGTTATGAAGAGTAGAAGTTTGTAAGTTTGATGGAGTCCAGTTCACTGATGTTTTTGTGTGTGGTTTATGTTTTTGAGTACTAAGAAATCTACAGAGCTAGATTTCAAAAAGATTTCACCTTTTATTTTGATTGAGAACTTTTAAACTTGTTGGTTTTACATTTATGACAAAGATCCATTTCAAGGTAATTTTTTATATAAGCTGCAAGGTAAGGCTCAAGCTTCAGTTTTTGAATATTGATGTCCAATTATTTAAGCATCATTTGTTTGTTGAAATACCTATTTTTTCTCCTTGAATTATTGATATTTTTTGTTGAAAGTCAATTGACCATATATGGACTCTACTTATGGACTATATTTATGTTTCTATTTATGGACTCTATTTCTACTTGTTGATATGTATGTCTGTTCTTATGTCAATACTACAATGTCCCTTTAAAAACTTTGATTAATATATATTTTACATAATTTCACATACCATAAAATCCACCAGTTTAAAGTATGCAGTTCAGTGACTTTTTAGTTTATTCACATTCATGTTACTTCTTTTACTTAATATATTGTTTGCAAGATTCATCCATTTTGCAGCATATGTTAGTACATTCTTCTGCTTATGACTGAATCCATTCATCAGTTCTTAGATATTTGGGTTGTTTCCTCTTTGGGTTATTATGAATAGCACTGCTATGAACATTTCTCACAAGTTTTGGTGTGGGAATGCTATTTTTTTAGGTATGTACCAAGGAGCAGAATTGCTGGGACATATGTTAACTGCATGTTTAGCCAAGCTGTTTTCCAAAGTGACTCTAACATTTGACATTCCCACTAGCAATATATAGGGATTTGGGGTTTTCTCCATCCTTGCCAACACTTGTTATTATCTATTCTTTCTCCTTTAAATATGATTTTAGCTTTGGTTTTATTTGTTTGATTTTGTTTTTTCTAGATGCCTTTTATCAAGTTGGGGAAGTTTCCTTCTATTCTTAGTTTGTTGAGTGCTTTCACCATGAAGGATTGTTGAATTTTGCCAAAAGCTTTCTCTGTAGCTATGAAAGTGATAATGTGAGTCTTGTCCTTTGTTCTCTTACTATGGTGTATCACATTGATTTCCAAATATTAAACCGATCTTGCATTCCTGGGATAAATCCCCTTTGGTTGTGGTATATATAATCCTTTTTTCATGTTGTTGGGTTCATGTTGCTAGTGTTTTGTTGAGGCTACTTCTGTATAAATTCATAAGCAATATTGGTCTGCAGTTTTCTTGGGATGTTTTTGTCATCAGAGTGGCACTCGCCTCATAGAATGAGTCAGAAAGTGTTTATTACTTGTCTATTTTTTGGAATAATTTACGAACACTTCATTCTTTTTTAAATGTTTGGTAGAATTTACCAGTGAAGCCATCTGGGCCTGGCCTTCTCTTTGTTGGAAGATTTTTAATTTTTAAATATATATTTAGTTCATACAACATGATGCTTTGATAAACATACACATAGTGTAATGATTACTATGTCAGGTGAATTAACATGCCCATATTCTCATATAGTTATTGTCACTTTTGTGGTAAGAACACCTGAAATCTATTATCTTGGCTAATTTCCGGTATATAGTACAATATCATTAACCATGGTCATTATGCTCCACATCATATTTTTAATTATTCATTCAGTCTCTTGGCTTATTTCAAGCCTACTCAGACTAAATGTTTCTCCTTAAGTGAGCTTCTGTAGTTCGTGTCTTTCCAGGAATTGTCCGCTTCACCTAAGTCATCTAATATTTTTGATATACAGTTGCTCATAATGTTTTCTTATTATCCTTCGTATTTCTTTAAGATTAGTAGTAACATCCCCCTCTTTCATTCCTGATTTTAGAAACTTGAATCTACTCTCTTTTTTTCTGTGTCAGTGTAGTTAAATATTTATCCATAATATTGACATTTTCAAATAATCCATGCTGGGCTCATTTACTTTTTATTTTGCTATTATATAGTTAATTTATTCACTATAATTTTAAATTATTTTCTTCTTTCTTCTTGCCTTGGGTTTAGTTTTCCTCTTCTTTTTTTATTTTCTTACAGTGCAAATTCAAACTATTGATTTAAGAACTTGCTTTTTAAACATTGGCATTTCCAGGTACATATTTTCCTCTAAGCCCTGCTTTAGCTGCATCCCATATGTTTCCATATGCTGTTTTTATGCATTCATTCATCTCAAAGTATTTTCAAATTCTTCCTCTTATTTACTTGACTCTCCTGGTTATTTGGAGTATGCAGTTTAATTTTCACATGTGGTTTTTTTCAAATTGTCTTCTATTGTTGATGTCTAATTCAATCCCATTGTTGTCAGAGATATTCTTTGTATAATTTCCATCTTTTTAAATGGATTGGGGCTTACTTTATTACCTAGCATATGGCCTGCCCCGAAAAATTTCTCATGTGTACTTGAGTTGACTAAGTGCCCGACTGCTGTTGGGTGGAGCATTCTACAGATGTCCATTCGGTGCATTTGGTATAAAAGTACCTGTGGTCTCAGTGACAGCTGTGGGAGGCAGCAACAAGGCACTCCGACCACTCACACCGGGACTCACCAGAGGAGGGCGAGTGGGTAGCCAGAACTTGCAGAGTGCACAGCAGCAACTACAGCTCCACCCTCCCAGTGTCCACAGAGGCCACATGGAGAACCTGGAGTCCTACCAGCACTTGGTAGTAACAAGACGATATCCTCCCTCCACCATTAAAGAGCAGTGACAGAGAATGACAGATAAAAAGTTTAAATAAGATCCAGAGTCTTTTAACATAATACCCATAATGACCAGTTTTCAACAGAAAATCACTCATTATACCAAAACCCAGAAAGATTTAAAAAGCTTCTGCACAGCTGAGGAAGCAATCATTAGAGTGAATAGACAACTACAGAATGGGAGGAAATATTTGCATGCTACACATCTGATAAAGGGCTGATAACTAGAATTTACATAGAACACAGGAAAATCAGCAAGAAAAAAGTCAAACAACCCCATTAAAAAGTGGGCAAAGGATATGAACAGAAACTTTTCAAAAGAAGATAGACTAATGGCCAAGAAACATATGAAAAAATGCTCAACATCTCTAATCATCAGGGAAATGCAAATCAAAACCACAATGAGATATCATTTAACTCCAGTAAGAATGTCTTTCATCAAAAAGTCACAAAACAACAAATGTCAGCATGGATGCAGAGAGATAGAAACACTCATGCACTGCTGGTGGGACTGCAAACTAGTACAACCTCTGTGGAAAGCAATACAGAGATACCTCAAAGAACTAAAAGTAGAACTACCATTCGATCCAGCAATCCCATTACTAGGTATTTACCCAAAGGAAAAGAAGACATTCTGTAAAACATACATCTGCACTAGAATGTTTATAGCAACACAATTCACAATTGCAAAGATGTAGAAACAACTCAAGTGCCCATCAATACATGAATGGATTAATGAAATGTGGTTTATGTATACCATGGAGTACTACTCAGCCATAAAACATGGTGAACTAGCACCTCTTGTATTATCCTGGATGGAACTGGAGCTGATTCTTCTAAGTGAAGTACCATAAGAATGGAAAACAAATATCACCTGTACTCACCATTAAATTCATACTAGTCCATCAAAAGTTATATACACAAATGGAAGAAACATTCATCGGGTGTCAGGCAGGTGGGAAGGTAGAGGAGGGGATAGGTAAACTCACACCTAATGGGTGTGATGCATGCTGTCTGGGGGATGGGCATGCTTATAGCTCTGAGTCAGGTGGTGCAAAGGCAATTTATGTAATGTTTGTACCCCCATAATAGTCTGAAATAAAAAAGAAGAAAAAGAAGAAAAAAACTAAATGAAAAAAGACAATGAATAGATGCCCACATCAGGACAGAAGAGATATTAGAATTATCTGACAGAATTTTAAAGTAATCATGGTAAAAATGCTTCAGTGAGCAATTTCAAATAAATTTAAAATAAGTGGAAAAAATAGAGGGTCTCGGCAAAAAATGGAAGATATAAAGAAGAACCAAAGGGAATTTTAGATCTGAAAAATGCAATGAACAAAATCAATAACTCCATGGATGAACTCAACAGCAGAGCTGAGAAGTTAAAGGAAATATAGTCATGTGCTTCATAACAACATTTCGGTCACCAACAGATAATATATATGACGTTGGTCCTGTACTTTATAACGGAGCTGCAAGATTCCTATTGCTTAGAGACATTGCAGCTGTCAAAATTTCATAGCATGACACACTACTCTCGTGTCTGTGGGAAGCTGGTGTGAAGAGACCCACCGCACTGCAAGTCCTATAGAAGTACAGCACATGCAGTTATGTTCGGTGCATGGCACTTGGTAATGATACTTAGCAACTGTGTCACTGGTTTATGCATTTGCTATCCTCTATCATTATCATTATTTTAGAATACACTCCTATTTATTAAAAAAGAGTTAACTGCAAAGCATCCTCAGGCGGGTCCCTCGGGAGGTACACAGAGGCGGCTTCATGGTCATAGGAGGTGACAGTGCCATGTGTGCTACTATCCTTGAGGACCTTCCAGTGGGACAAGGCGTGGAGGTGAAAACAGTGATTTTGACGATCCTGACCATGTATAGGCCAAGGCCACTGTGTGCGTTTGTGTCTCAGTTTGCAACAAAAATGTTTAAAAAGTAAAAAAAACAAATTAAATAGAAAAAGCTTATAAAGATATAAAAAGAAAATATTTTTGTGCAGCTGTACATGTGTTTTAAGCTAAGTGTTGATACAAAAGAGTCAAAAAGTTAAAAAAAAATTGAGAGTTTATAAAGTTACAAAGTCACAGTAAGCTAAGGTTAATTTGTTATTGAGAAAAGAAAAAAAAGGTATGCATTTAGTTCAACCTAGGGATACGCTGTTTACAAAACGTGCAGTACTGTGACGTCCGAGGCCTTCGCACGCACTCGCCGCTCACCCAGACTCGCCGGAGCAACCCCCAGTCCTGCAAGCTCCACCTGTGGTGCAGGCCCTGCACAGGTGTGCCGTGTTATAACCTTTCACGCTGAATTTTTTCTGTGCCTTCCCTATGTTCAGGTGAGTTCAGATGTGCAAACACTTACTACTGTGTCACGATTACCTGCGGTATCCGGCAGCTACAAGCTCTACGGGTTTGCAGCCCAGGGTAAGCTCCGCCTTCAGGTCAGGTGCGTGGCAGGTGCACCACACAGGTGCGTGTGAGTGCACTTACTCTGTGACATTTGTACAATGACAAAATTGCCTAATGATTCATGTCTCAGAACACATTCCTGTCACTAAGTGACACAAGACTGTAACAGGTAAACTGGAAGGTAGGAAACGACCAAACTCGGAAGGCGCCCTCGGAACTGGTGAGGTTGAACCACCTGCTCTCAGCCCAGAAGCCGGGACCCGGGGACCAGGGACGAGTCCGGGCCTCTTTGAGAGGACAGGGCAGGGCGAGCTTCCTTCAGAGGCAGGTCTGCGGCCCGGTCGGGGGCCTATTGGCAGACCCAAAGATGGTTTGGACAGAAGCGAAAGAAACCTGGTGCAAGTAGTTGAAGGCACTGAACAACGTGTCAACTGGAAAGACACAGGAGATGCTACCGAAGCCAACGGCAGCTGTGCAGTGACAGGGCCAGGGCGCGGCAGGGCACAGCATTCAGCTGCCAAGAGGGCCCCAGGGTCTCCTGCCCCACCCGTCTGTCTCTATCTTTCTGTCCCTCGGTGTGTGTCTCCGTGCCTCTGTGGTTTGGGTTTGCAGAGTCCGTGTCCCTGCAGGTCTCTGTTCTCTTAGCCTTTCTGCCTCGGTGTCACCTCTGTCTCTTTCCCCTGCCCTCTTCTCCTTCCACCAACCTGCAGGTGGCTGAGCCAACACAGCAGCCTCAGGCCTGAAAAGTTAAACCTCCTCCGGGTTAAGCGCTCTGCAGTGATTGATTTCAACCTGGCTGGACTGGCGAGCGTCAGCCATCTACCTGGTGCAGTCCGCAATCGCCAGCGGGAGGGACGGAGCCTTCAACCACGACTTCAGGGGCAGCCTCTGCAAGAATGGGGATTCCTTGTGGACGGGAGGGTGCGGGCAGGACAGACACTCCACCGGAAAGGTCTCTGGTGGCACCACAGGAACTAAAGGATGCGATGTGACCAGCATGAACACAGCGAGCCCTTGATTCAGTTCTTGGCTGTGTGCTTTCTCCTGTGCAGTTGTTTATCTGGCATCTGTGCCAGGGAGATTTCCCCGCAGGGAAAATTACAGCGGCAGCAGATGCACTCCAGCCCGTTCCGTCTGCAAGTGCTCTGGCACTTTCCTTCTTCCGTCCCCAAACCACAGGAGACAAAGAGAAAGAAAACAGACAACCTGGCCAGAAGCCTGTGCGTTCCGAGTCTGCAGGGTGCTGATGACAGCATCTTTAGACGCTGGGGGCGCGGGGGAGGACCCCGCTCCCACGGCTGCCACCTGCACCTCCTCCGTGCCCGGCCACCCGCCCGCCCAGGGCTGGGGGTGATCGTTTCTCAAGGCTGGTGGTGATGGCGTGAGCAGATGGCTGCCTAGTGCATGTGAAACAGAGTATGTTTAAAATAATATTTAACAGAAGGGAAGAAGGAGGCCGCACCACAGTCAAACCACCTTCCTGCCACACTGCGGCTCACCCTCCCGTAGTGCAAATGCTCCCCCCCACTCTCGCGCCTTACGAGCGTGGGGTGGGCTGCGTGTCGCCAAACTCAGGGGCAGGAGAATCCGGCACGTCTTCAGAAGTGTGAGCACAGCCTCCTCCGCGTCCCCTCCGCCCGGGCCTCCTGCCTCGTGCTCGGGCCCCTGCCTGCCCTTCCACTTTCATTTCCAAGTTTTCCGTCGTTCCACGCTTTGGACCATTTCCTCTCCGCAGGTTCTTATTCTCTCGGATGCCAAGCCTGATTCTTCAGTGGCTACATTCCTCTCGCAAGACCCCGTCGACTCCCCTCGGCGCGTGTGGCCACCTCCTTTCCCTCGCTCGGAACCCGCCCGCCCGCTGCTGCGGGTCCTTGGTCACTCCGGGCTCCGGGTGGAAGGGAATGTCTGAATTTCCAAACGAGTTGTTTCCATGGTGAACAGGCAGCACCTTCCCGTATGTGCTGCCTTCTGTTTGCCTTTCCAGACTCTAGAGAAGACAGGCAACTTCCACATAGTGTTTCCCCAAATTCAGTCTATTATTTCTTTTTCTTTAAACAAATAACCTTCCCATCCTAAAAACATGCTGCCAGAAAGAGGCTACATACCATCGCCACACGTGGCAGACCCATGTCCCTTTGCCACGAGGCGAAAGTGAACCCACAGCTAAATCCCAGGGACATGAGCGTTTCCGTGATTCAAGTCCGGCTCGAGGGGGCGACTTCCAGGAGCCTCTGAGCCCAGGGCCTCGGGGCCGCGGTGGAGAGCAGGAATTATCGAGTGCTAAAGAGCTTTGCAACCACAGACACCAGACTGGAACTTCCCTCGGAGGTAATCACAGTTCTTTCTCAAGTGTGATTTATTTGCTATTTCATGCCTCGTCTGTGTGCACTGAAGGCCTTTCTGGGCTGCCGTCTTCCTTCCAGACCCGCTGGGAGCTGGCCCCGGATCTCAGGTTTTTATTGCTGGAGAGGTCTCCAGCCCCACCCCTAATCCCTTCATGTCACGCCTGAAGCAACTAAGGCTCAGAGAGGCGAGTGTCTTCTTGGAGCTCACGTCGGGGGCCGACCTGCAGGTCTCTCAACCCCGACGCCCCCGTGCGAATGACAACAGGCCAGGGCCGGAGGGTCCTGCTGGAGCAGCACGTGAAGGTCTCATTTTCAAGGGGCTGGGCTTTCAGTACTGCCTGTCACTGTCCCCAAGTGTGAGAGCAGCAGTCCTACAAAACCAGGTCTCATGTTCTGAATGTGACCACACGCGGGCAAGACCAGCCTCCACCTGCAGTTCCAGACACCACCGGGAGAGGTTTGGAGGTTCTGTGGGGTTTCCCGAGCACTCCCGAGGAGCGTATGCCCCCATTTAATGAGGATGAAGGAGCAACTGAAGCCAGTCGCATCCACATCATTTGAAGTCGCACTGGCCTGGACTGGTGTGGCCCCGGACAGAGCAGCCTGGTGATGCTGAGAATGAAAACCAAGTACTTTGCAAACTGCCAAGCTCCATACATGGTCTCTGCGCTAATGGGATTGTATTGACTCGAGCATTATCAGAAGAAAAGGCTGACCGACGGAGTGCTAGAAGGACATGAGACATAACACACCTTCCCGGTCATCTCCCGGGCCCTGTAACGTTGGCTACCGAATCGGAAACAGCAGTTCACCGGCCGGGACCGTAGCTCGCCCCACCAACACCCAGCTGCAGCATGCGCCGTGAGGACGAACGAGAGGTGTGGCATCCGGGTACGGCAGGAACACGAGGGTGCACGACGTGAGTTCTGCCCGCACCATTCCCACGGCAGGCTGCGGGTAGGAGCCGGTCACACTGGCTTGTGTGGGCTTTCCTTCCTCCTCCTCCTCCTCTTCCTCCTCCAACAGCTCCCTGCCCGCCCGCGGGACTGGCTCCGCCTTCACACGGGAAAAGCCAATTCGGGCTTGCCTGGACCCTCAAGGAGCCACAGGCCTAGGTGACCTGGTTCCGGCACGACATGTCCAAGGGGAGACACGTCCAGGGCATCCTGTCCCTCTCCTGACTCAGAAGCACCAGGTCTGGCACCATCCTGCCTCCCGTCTGAGGTGCAGACGCCGTGCCGCGTGACGGCGGGCTCCCGCCTTGTCGGAAAGGCCACCAGAACCACTGGGTGTCCAGCTGGGCCCCCCAGTCCCGGGACCCTCCCCGGCAGCTGCTCCCCACAGACGCCTTAGTGAGACAAATAAACCCCCGTCCCATGAAGCCTCTTGATCAACTAGGCGCAGCGCGTGTCACTCACGTCCCCAGCATGGCCGGCCAACACACGGCTGACCTCGCTGGCAGCAGCGGTCAGCATTGCATTGTCAGTCCCCGTCACCCACACCTCTGCTGGCTGGGACGTCGGTTCCACGGCAGTGCTGAGTTCACTACCGGCATCTTCTGCCTCAGTTTCCTCCATCCCCCTAGAGGGGACGCGGATGTGCTTCCGTGCCCACTTACTGCTGGCCTTGGACCATTCTGTCCCTGAAATGCCACATCTTGTTGCAAGAAACTGTGAGCTTGTGAAGGAGGCCCAGGCTGCTGGCCACTCGCAGGGACCCCTGGTCCCCTTCCTCGCAGACACTGGGGGTGGCCTGTGCTGGCGTCCCCTCCTGGCCAGAATTAGGAGTCCGCCCATCTCCCATCCGCCGGGCAGCAAGATGGGGCAACAGGGCCATGTCAACCCAGAAAGAGACCTGCCCTGTGTCCCTGATGGCCCTGCTGGGGGGCCCGTCTGCAGAGGAGGGGGAAGGGCTGGGAAGGGGATGCTGGGAAAATGACCTGGAACTATTTCAGGGCTGGGTTTAGCAGTGTTGATGGAGACTAAGAACCAGCCCAGCAGCCCCTCTCTGGGATGCTTTCTTACTGACATTCTAGAAATATCTGGGCCAAAAGGCCTACAATTTTATTAGAAAATATTATGAAATATTAAAACCATATTTTAAAAAGTATGAAGGATCATACGAGGAACAGCGCCCAGGCACCCACCCGTAGTAATGAGGAACAGGGCCAGGCTCCAGAAAGCCTCTCCCCCACATGCGTGTCCCTCCCTTGACACGACGCCCGCGGTTCCATGCGCTCTGTGTGCTTACATAGCCATGTGTTCCAAGGACCACATGGTATCACCCTGCCTGCCTCCTGCTTTACATACATGCCATATATGTATGAAAATGACAGCTTTTCTAGCTCAACATTATAGTCGTGAAAGTCATCTGTGTTGATACTTGTAGCTAAATTTCACGCATGTTCCGGCCAGAGGGTGGGGGGGTACAAAAGCTCTCCAGCGAGGGCAGGTGAAGGTGGTGGTCTCCTAGACCTTTTTCTAGCATGTGTCACACCTTGAAGCCTCGCTGGCCCCAAGAGGGCAGCAAGATTCTTGACATTGGGGTCAAGATCCTAACCTCCTGCTGGCTGCCCCAGAGTCTAACAATTTTGGTTGAAAAAAAGAGAAAGCTTTAGAAATTAATTTTTACTATGGAAAATTTTTCAGTGTGTGTGGGTTTGATCCAGGATTAAACTTTGTTCCCTTTTTCATGTCACGGATTCCTAGTGGATCAGCAGTCTACACTGCATGCTTTGCTTTTCCCATCACCCGAGTTGGGCATCTCCTCCGCGAGCATGTGGCTGGAACCTCACACCCCCAGGCGGCCTCTCTCTCCCCCGCGTCCTCCTGTGGAGTTGGCAGCTCCAGCCCAAAGGGCTGCAGAGCCTGCGGCCATCCATTGTTCCCTCTCCTTGGCTCCGCGTCAGAGCCGTCAAGTCCCTGCAGCTAGCACACCGCAACAGTCAGAAAATCACTTACTAAGAGACGGTGCATCATCTTTATGACAATTTTCAATATCTTGACAAAAGTGAGAAGTCATTCCCAAAGATAAAGATAGTTTCGTCAGCTATTTTTTCCCCAAAATTCTAAACATAATATTTTTTTTGTTTAGGAAACTGGTCAACAGCACTAATTCTGGTGAAAGGAAATGCACACCACATAATCCATCAACCCCCACCGGCTCTCTGCACACCCCGCCATTTGGAAACCTGTGAACATGCCCGGAAAACGATTTGCGGCGTAATTAAGGAAATGAATTGTGGCTGGTGACTGCAGGACTCGGATCCAGAAACTTCTTTCCAGCCACTTCTTACCTTATTATCGTTTTTCTCCTCAAATGTTACGTGGGAGGGGGAGGGGTGGCGCGGAGGGGAGGGAGCAGCCAGCGTGGGACACCCCAAAAGATCCCAACGTTCAGAGAGGGTGGATGAGCTTCCATCTACCTGGCGAGATTTTGACTTTCTTCTGCTTCTAGAAACAGCGCCCATTTTTCTGGTGGGTTTTATTGTGTTCTGGGTAATTCTTCAAGTAGTCAATGAAGCAGCTTCTAGAAAATGGAAACTCTGAGGTATCAGCTATCAGGAGTCCCTATTTCTGACTGGCCCCTTGCTTTGCCTGCTGCACATCATGAGATGAAGAAACACCAGTGGTTTTAGTGGCAGTCCTGCAAACGAACCTAACTGAATGATGACGCCCAGCCATCCCAGTGCTACTACAAAGAGAGGGACCTTCCTCTCTTGGAAAATAACAAACACGTATAAGGATTCACATGTTACCATGGCGGTACAGCATTTTGGGGATAGAGAAAAACTAGAAATATTTTAGTCTTCATTAAGCATATGTATACACACACATACACAGTATTTCACTTATTGATGAATATAAATAAATAAGCTACAGCTATATACTTGTAAATTTAAAAAAATCTCAAACGCACAGTGGTGTAGCAGTGAATAAAAGGAACACGTTTTGGGAGGCCATATAGAGAATGATACAAATTATAATTTTTTTAAACGCAAGATAATACTATACATTGTTACTGGTCACATATACATGTAGCAAAAATATGAACATATGCACCAAAGGATACCATCAGATTTGAGAGATGGAAAGTAGGAAAGGCACAGATCTGAGATGGTTTCCAGAAAGAATTTTTCTGTCTCTCTACCATTGTATTTCCTGAAAAATATCCAAAGCAAAATGGAAAATGTAATATTTGCTAAGTTGCAGTTTTAGGTCCGTGGAGTTATAGATGTCATCCTCCATACTTTTCTTTATGTTAATCTTTCATGTAATCAATGGAGCAAATTTTTCTCTGAGAAAGAAAGGATCTAGTTGACCTTTATTTAACTCTTTGGAATAAAAATACAAAGCTGGTCCAACTTGTAAGAATTTTAATCAATTCCCATCAATTCCCATCTCAGATTCCTCGTCACAAAGGTCTAAAGACCATGGGAACGGGGAAAGGTTACACAAAAGGACAAGATCTTTGCACTTAATACATCTGTTCTTTGATAGTTCATTAAAATGAGGAGCACAAGTAAAATTGTTTTAAAGTTTTAATTTCAACTACTTTTCAGTGTGTGAATGTTCCATACAAAATGTTTTCTGTGGTAGATATTGTTTTGGAGTTTTTAAAATTAGATATATTTAATATATAGAAGATGAAGTTTTGAGATATGTGTATATGTAAATATATGTGTGCATACATATTTCACTATTTACTCATTTATATAGTGAAATGATTATCACGGCCAAGCAAATTAACAAGCCTATCATGTCATATAGTTACCTTTGTGTGTCAGGGGGGCAGGTAAGAGCACCTAAAATCTCTTTTCTTAGCAAATTTTCAGAATGCAACATAATATTATCAGCTACAGCCCTCATGCTGTGCATTAGGTATCTAGACTTATTCATCCTACATAATTACAACTGTGTACCCTTGGATCTACGTCACCTTATCCCCAACACCCCAGTAATCATTTTTCTGTTTTTATGCGTTTGACTATTTTTAGAGTCCACACATAAGTAAAGTCGTACGGTATTTGTCTTTCTGTGCTTGGCTTACTTCACTTAGCAAAATGTTCCACGTCTTCACCCATGTTGTCACAAATGGCAGAATCTCCTTGCCTAAGCCTGAATAATAATATTTCTGCGTGTGTGTGTACACGCCACAATTTCTCCATCCCTTCCTCCATCGACAGACACTCAGGTTGTTTCCGTTTCTCGCCCCCTGTCAATAACGCCACGGTGAACACGAGCACAGCCTTCTCTAGAAGGTGCTCACGTCATTTCCTTTGGGTCTACATGCAGAAGAGGGATTGCTGGATTAGACAGAAGTTCCATCTTTAATTTTTTTTGAGCACCCGCCACACTGTTTTTCTTAATGACTGCACCACTTTACATTCCCACCAACGGCGTACTTGAAGAATTACCCAAAACACAGTAAAACCCACCAAAAAGGGGGGGGGGCACTGTTTCTAGAAGCAGAAGAAAGTCAAAATCTCGTTGGGTGGATTGAGACTCACCCACCCTCTCTGGACACTGGGACCTGTTGGGGTGCTGTCTAACAAAGGAGCCTAACATTTAATGGCTTCAGACAGCATTTGTCATCTTGCAGTTTTCGTGGACCAGGAATCACAAAGCCCCTCAGTGTTTCGGGTGCAGGGGTGGTACAGGCTGCGATCAGACGCGGGCCAGGGCTGCAGCTGGGCGGAGATGGGGCCGGGACGGAGGTTTGCTTCCAGGCTCAGGCTCACGCTGTCGGCTGGAGGCTTCGGTTCCTCACCCAGCCCAGTTCCTCCCCACGGGGCTGCTGGGGACATGCCTCCCAGAAGGAGTGACCCAGGAGTGAGGCAGTAGAAACCACAAGCTGGAAACCACAGTGTCTTTTGCATCCTGGTCTCAGGAGTGACGCAACACACTTCTGCATCCTGATGGTCACACAGACCAGCCCTGGTGCCGCGTGGAAGGAGATTACACAGGCTGTGAAGGCCAGAAATGAGGTGTCCCTGGGGGCGTTTGGAGGGTAGAAACCACAGGTGCTTCACAGATACTCATGGTGATGGTGAGGCAGCAGCTACTTACACTGAAAAAAAAAAACGGATACCCTCACCCACCCACATACACACCCCACACACAAGCAGAGAAGAGCCTACACCTCTGCTTCTCCTTCAGGGCTTTACTTTTGTCCTTATAGCCTCACTGCTGACCCCACTAGGGAGAGACGCGATTTGTTTTCTGTTGCTGGCAAGATCTTAGGCAAAGCAAGCCTCTCCTCTGTCCCATCAGAGTAGCTGGGAGTGGCAGGTGTTTGCAAAGACCATCTCACAGAGTAACAGGACTTTGCAGGCAGCAACTGTAGAAAGCACAGGCAGCAACCCTGAAACATGGCCCACAATGCCCACGCTTCTTCCCTTAACCCTGCCCTTGCCCCTGCATGGGGAAGGTGCTCAGGTTGTTCCTATATAGTGCTGGGCTCAGCAGCCACCACTGTGACACCAGTGTTGTCCTTGTCAGGCCAATCCGTGGATGTCGTTGTGAAAGACGTCACCCCTCTCACAGATAATACGCGGAGCTTTGCTGGCTGCTGACCAGGCCGTGACAACACATCTCATCAGAGGACCATGACTTCCCTCCCTGATCCAGTTTCGTTCTCGGCTGTTGTCCACACACTGTTTGCCAGGAAAGAGGCCCGTGACCCACAGACAAGGCTTCAGCCCAGGGAGGACCTCAGGGCTGGAGCATGTGGACAGGACGCCAGGACTGAGGCCTCTGCTGCAGGTGGCGGGGCGGACTGAGCAACCCGGATTGATTCTGAGACTGTGTCTGACAGCAAGCGGGAAAGTGGGGTGTGACATGGGCCACGTTTCGGAAACGGGAACTCTGGGAGATTTGGGGCCCGTGGGCCTGGTAGAGTCTTGGAGGAGCTGAGATGCTTACTCGGGTGGGGTTAGAAGGCATCTCGCTCTCGGGCTGTGTGCACAGATAGCGTAAAAGCACAGTCGTGGGCCTCGGGAGGTGATACTGGAACATCCCGTAGGATACTGCTCATGAGCCACCAACGTCCTCTCATCACCTCCGGATGAAACCAAAGCCCTCCCTGGCTTGTGAGGTCCCTGGCTGTGGCTGAGCAGCTCGCAGGTTCCTCCTCTGGGGGCGTCTGCACCTGCTCTTCTCTTTACCTGGGGCCTCTGCCTACCTCCGCACCCACTTTCCTGGTCAGCAACTCGGCAGCCTGTAGACCCGAGGTTCTCGCCAAGGGCAGGTTTGCACCCAGGAGATACCTGGCAATGTCTGGAGACAGTTCCGGTTGTGAAAGCTAAGCGGCTACGGCTGGCATCTGGTGGGTGGGGGACGGAGATGCTGCTTGACGCCTACTGCATACAGAACGCCCTGCCCCGCCCGCGCTTACCCGCACAGAGAACGATCACAGCTGGAAACCTCAGTTTAGATCCTGGCTTCAATGTCCCTTTCTTAGACAAACTGCCATCCACCTTTCTGACCAACATATACCCTTTCTGTCGGCGCCCAAACGTCTCTCCCTGGTGGCGTTTGTTTCGTTGTGATTCTACATGGACACATGTGGATAAGTGATTGTGTCCATCTCCCCTCGTGGTTCCGTGGGGGCGAGAGCTGTGGTTTCCTCCCCACAGTGCGCAGGTGTCCGGCACAATGCCTGTGCCCCCGGGCTCACCAAATATTTGCTGACTGGAGGTTAATAAACAGTACTGTGGGTTCCAAGGCTTTGCGTGGAGCCAGCATAACATTCTTACTTGAGAATTACAGGATGCGTTCTCAACCCAAATCTTTTTGCACGAGTGGGCAGAGCCTGGCCTCTGTGCAGACGGGGCCCTGAGCAGCTCCGCGGTGAGCATGGGGACCCGGGAGTCCTTCCACGGGAGCTGGGGTTGTGCAGAGCGCGGGGCTGGAGACCCTGGGGGTGTGTGGGGGGTCCTCTGCGTGGCCCTGGGGGAGGTGCCCAGTGGCAGTAAAGGGGCAGTGGCTCTCTCGGGCTGGGGCTGCCCCCACCCCCATGCACAGGCATGAGCGATGCCCGCACCCTGGCTAGGGGAGCTTCATCAAGGTCGTCCGAGTTTTGCTACAGCTTAATCAAAGCTGTAATCTTTCCCAAGGAGGGTTATTAAAGGGAGCGGCGGCAGAGCCCGAGGACAGGTCGTCAATTACTGCAATTACAGCAGCATCCGTAACCTTCCCAGGGCGGGTGGGGGGACACGCTCTGCCTGCAGGAGGGCGCAAAAGGATTAGCGGGCTTAGGCTCTCCTCCGCGTCATCACGGTCATCCATCTCTGCCCAGTGCCCGGGCATGGAATTAGCCCGTGACGTGGTTCAGAATTAAAGCATGGAAAGCAGGGGCCTCCCCCAGTTATCAATATCACATCGGCGGGAAACACGTTCAGTGGCAGGTAACAGAGATCCCAAGGAACAGTGGCTAAAAGCAACACCGGTTGGTTTGTCGTCTCACCTAAGTTGTCAAAAGGTGGTCGACCGTTAGTGTAAATGCACTGCCTCACAGATGCCATCAGACACCTGGGTTTATTAGATCTTACTGCACTGCCAACCCTTCCTTGAGGGCTGACTCTGTCACTTTTGCTGAATGTCATCACAAGGGGGCTGCCACCACCCTGCCCATCGTACTCAGAGCGAAGGCAGCGCCAACAAGACAGCTACGCCTTATACAAAAGGTGAAACTCCCTGGAATCCCTGTGGCAGACTTACACTGACTTCTCACTTGCCAGCACACGGCCAGCTCTTGACGTAGGCGGGAGAGAGAATAAATATTTTATCTTCAAGTTTTTACAGCGGACAGCATCAGGAAGAGGAGGAGTGGGGAAGACTGCTCTATCAGCCAGCCGGCATTTTCTGCTGCACTGGCCAACTCAATAATTAATTTGCATTGCCCTACTTTTTATTTTCTGCAAAGCAAAAATGGCAACTGACACTGGAACCCTAAGGGTGCAACACCACCCTTCCTGCTTTCATTCGTTTGCTCAGGCTCACCTTCCTTCCCTCCTTCATTCCTGTTGCAATATCTGTTGGGGCCTCCTGCATTTCAGGCACCTGCGGGGCGGTGGGGCTGTGGGGCACTCTGATATGCAACTGGGACACAGTTCCTCCTGCTCACAGGTGGCCGTCCACATGGAGATGCTGGACGGCTGTTGCCAAGGTGACGGGTGCTGCAGAGGAGACGTACGGGCGAGGCTGACCATTTGGGGGAGGCTGGGCAAACTCAGGTGGTTGAGTCATGTTAGATTTTCTCAAAGGAAGAGAGGTGTAAGCGGAGCCCTAACGCACGGTGGGCCAGTAGGATGGTGTGGAAAGAGAGCCCCTGCCCCGCCCCAGGGACAGCAGGTGGGGATGGAGGAGACAGAGGGATGATTCCCTAGGACTCGGAGTCCAGTGGGGCTGGAGCCCAGGGCCCAAGAGCAGAACGTCACGCCATCCCCACCCTCACACCTGCCGCGCCTTAGTGACCAGATATTTCCGAGAGGACCCGTACCCGCCACAGCCTCCGGGACACGGTAGACACTCGGCATGTGAGGGATGAATGACTTGGACTCGGTGGACTCTGTTAATCCCGGACTCCCGTCTGCATCTCAGGGTGAGCCCGGAGAGCCACTGTCTTCCTGGGGCCGACACAAAGGAGACGCTCATTCGCGTTTGTGGGGTTGGTTTGCACTGCCTGCGACTCCCTTAGAAAAGGATGCTCATCTTATCATCTCACTGCCCTGTGCGTCCTCCCTTCCTTTAGTGCAAAGTCCTGCGCTCCACACACCTTGGGTGAGAAGAGCCAGGGGGCCACCCGGCCCTGGTCACACCTTTTCTCCTCCACGCCGCAGCCGCCGCCGATGCTCAGGACAGGGCAGCCCTGCTTCACCTGAAGCCCGTGTGTATTTACAGCCGGGCCCATGGCGCAGACCCTTCTGAAGAACCCATTAAAAGGAGTTCTGACTAAAGAGTACACGCCATGCAGCAGAAACACCTCCCACTATTTCAAATCCCCTGCCAAAACGTGCCGATACACTGGAAGCCAATTTATTCTAAATAACGAACTACAAACTGCAATTAATGAAGAGGCTACTTCTGGGGATGCGTGCGTAAACATCCACATGCTCAGACCACACCGTAATGGTGTATGCACGTTGGTATTTCACACGACCTCCTGACAGCCTACAGGGGAAGGTATGTGGATGAACCACAGACGTGGGCAGTTGGGAGGGACGTGGCAGGGGGCCTCTGAGACGGGGAGTCCTGCTAACGGTGCTCTGCCCGCCCAGAGGAGAGGGGCTGAGGTCCAGGGAGCAGGCACACGCCCATCTCCTCCTTGTCTTCTGCTTGTCCCTCTCCCACTCTGAGGGTCCAGGGACTGAGCCCTGCACGGGGCCCCTGGGGACAGGTGGATGTGGTGGGTTCTGAAAGGCCCAGAGGAGCCCAGGGGAGAGGGGTAGGTTGTTCTCAGACCCGTCTCCTTTCTGGGTCCAGCTCTCCCCTCTGACAGCCCAGGCAGACATGCAGGGCTGCCTGGGGCATTGCGTGGGGACCACAAGAGGAAGGCCACAGCCAGGAGCACCCAGCCCTGGTCCTGCCCTGTGGCCGGCCACCCTCCTTCCCAAGGCCTTGCCAGCTTCTGCACTTCCTCCTCCTGTCCCGGGGCCGAGAGCCTCAGACGTCACCCCTGCCTGGCACACACTCACATGTACACACCGCTGTTCTCTCATGAACACGGACATGGACACACGTGCCCACATTCACACCCAGCACCATTCACCGAATTGGGATTCTTTTCCCCAGTGTACATTGCTGTCTACTTTGTCAAAGATCAGATGGCAATGTGTGGATGACTTTATATCTGGGTTCTCCATTCTGATCCATTGGTCCATGTCTCTGTTTTTGTGCCAGCACCATGCTATTCTGGTTACTGTAGCATTGCATATAGTTTGAAGTCTGATAGAGTGATGCCTCCAGATTTGTTCCTTTTGCTTAAGGTTGCTTTGGCTATTCCAGCTCCTTTCTGGTTCCAAACAAAGTGCAGAATTGTTTTTTCTAAATCTGCAAAAAAGGATATTGGTATTTTGATGGGGATTGCATGAAATCTGGAAATCACTATGGGTAGAATAGACATTTAACAATGCTAATTTTACTGATCCATGAGCATGATATGCTTTTCCATTTGTTTACATCATCTGTAATTTCCTTCCAAAGCGATTCATAGTCCACTTTGTAGAGATCTTTCACCTCCTTGGTTAAATAAGTTCCTAGGTATTTTATTTTCTTTGTAGCTTTTGCGAAAGGTATTGAGTCTTTGATTTGATTCTCAGTTTGATTGTTGTTGATGTATAGGAATGCTACTGATTTGTGTACATTGATTTTGTAGCCATGTGGTGGTATATGTACACCATGGAATACTACTCAGCCATAAAATAATGAATTAATACTTTTTGCAATAATCTGGATGGAACTGGAGACTATTCTCCTAAGTGAAGTATGATAAGAATGTAAAAACAAATGTCACAAGTCCTCACCATTAAAGTGGAACTAACCGATCAGCACTCATATACACAGATGGAAGTAAAACTCAATGAAAATCATACAGGTGGGAGGGGGAAGGAGAGAATGGATGAAATCATACCTATCAAATACAATGTATACTGTCTGGGTGATGGGCACACTTATAACTTTGACTCAGGTAGTACAAAAGCAATCCATGTAACCAAAACATTTGTGCCCCCATAATATTCTGAAATTAAAACAAAGAAATAAATAAAATGAAAGTGAGTGCCATAGCCTCAGTTCCCCCCAAAGCAGAAGCTGAGACAATGGCTTGTGTGGGAGGAGCACGGCTGTGAGAGCCATGCTAAAGGACAAAGGAAGGGACCCCAAGGGTACATGTCATCTACCATGCCTGGGGCTCCCTCCTAGCTCTTAGGGGGCCTCGTTTGGAGCTTAATCAAATGCGTCTCACAACGGCATGCTCAGGAGAAACATTTATTCTTCAGCCCCCAACCCATATCAGCCAAGGGTGGGCCCATGGATGCTGTCCCCACACATGCATTTCTTGTTCACACCTGTGTGAGTCCCCAGGTGTGTGCAGGTGTCCCACAGTTCTGAAGCCCTGAGGCAAGAAGCAAGAGGTACAGATATGACGCCGAAGCAGGGAGCGGGCACCCAGCTGAGGATGTTCAGAGGTTGCACCTACAGAAAACTGCTCAGAGCCAGAGAGTGCTGGTCTCGCAGCAGGGCTGGAGCAAGGTGTGGTGCCGAGGAGACAAGCAGAGGTAAAGAGACGCATCCAACATAGGCAGCGTGCAGCAAAGGGGCTCTGGGTCAGGGCTCTGAACACAGGAGTGATGCAGGAACGAGGAACAGGACTCGGAGCCCTCCCACAGAGCGGTGGATGCAGGCAAGTGCCTGGGGATTAGAGCTCTTTGCTTGCAAGTAACAGAGTCAGACTGTGGCCAAACTAAGCATAAAACAGAATTACCCAAGGCGATGGAACACTGAGAGAAAGAAGGGAATGGTGAGGACTGGGACTTGGTTGGGACCAGAGCCACTCTGGCCACCGAGAGGTGGGAAGCTCTGGCCAGACTCCTGGAGCATCTTAAAGTGTAGGCCTGCATTAACCAGTCCTTATCCTGGGTCGTGCTGAGCTAGATTCACCTTTCTGGCGGCCACAGCCTGGGTTGTGGGACCCAGAACTAGGCCAGGATGGGCAGGGAGGGGCTCATTGCCAGAGGGGAAGTTGGTGCTGTAATTAGAGAAAAGGGAGTGGGTGCTGGGCAGCGTCCCAGGAGACCACCCTGGTGTATTTGAAAAGCATCAATTGTTAACGTAGATGAACCCCTAGGTGATGCAGTTGGATAGAGAGATACTTTTCAATAAGGCATCTGCGGTCACTCTTGTTTTATTTTCGTATTTTTTAAATTTATGAGCCATTTGGAAAAAGTTCAGAAAGCAGTATGATAGAGATCTATGTCACCGAGATTAAAAGAGATAAATGCTGTTATTTTACCATTTCAAAAAAAAAAAAAAAAAAAAAAACAGGGTAGAGAGGCAATGTCTGACTCCCTTCCCCGGCTCTGCCTGTGGGAATAACCCTCTTCCGATGGCCTCGCTCGTCACTCCTGGGTTAACAGGCTGACAGCACACATATACACAGACACACGTGTTAACAGCAGCTGGTTTTCCTGTTTGTATTATTATTACCTAGGTACAATCATATTTTTTGCAAGACGCTCTTTTGCGCTCAATGTCTGATACATATTATTGATACTTGCTGATACCATGTATTTTCATTGCCGCTCAGCATCCTACTGTAAATAAACCCACTGTTTGTTTATACATGCCTTTCCTGAAAGCCAATTTCTTTCTTTCCCTTTTTCGCTTCTTCAAATGGTCCCTCCAGAAGTATTCCTGTGTGTGTCTACGTGAGAGCATCTCTAAGGCAGACAACTAGAATTGGCAATGTGGGTGACAGGGGCTGCATGCTGGCAGTGCCATAGGGTGCTGACAAATGATTCTCAGCAGAGACTGCACTGCCTCCCACGTTGTCAGCAGAGCTTGTGTGGTTGGTGGGACAATGCCTCGCAAGATATCCGATTCCTAAGCCCTGGAACTTCCGAACCCCAGCTTCTATGACAAAGGGACCTTACAGATGTGACAGTTACGGATCCTGAATTGGAGAGAGTATCTGGGTTATCCAGACGGGTCTGGTGGAATCTCAGGGGTCCTTAGAGGAGAGGCACAGGAGATCAGATGCACGAGAGGTGATACAGCCTTGGGAGCTAAGAGAGAGGTGGCGATGCTTCACTGCTGGCTTGGAAGGTGCGGGTAGGGCTTTGAGCCAAGCAATGTAAGAAAGGCAGCTCGAGTTGCCAGCAACAGCAAGAACAAGAAATCTGCCTTCCAGCCTCGGGAAGGAACGAACCAGCTCTTCAACACCTTAACTTCAGCCCAGCGAAACTGATTTCCGACTCCTGAGCTCCAGAACTGTAAGGGAATAAACGCGCTCTGTTTTGAGCTACGAAAGTATGGCAACCTGTTACCGCAACAACAGGGGACTAGCACGGCTGGCAGCGTCCTTACTCCTTTCGCCCGTCTGGTGGGTCGTGCTGCACTGATGTTTTGTGTGGCGTCTCCCTGCTGACTCACCAGGCCAGGCCTTTTCCTATCATATGTTTATTGCACATTTAGGTTTCTTCCCCTGCAGATTTCTTGTTAAAATATTTTTTGCTGTTTTTTTTCCCCCCTTATCATTTCCAAAATTATTTTTTTATTCTGACTATTCCAGATAGCAAACTTTATCCCTGGTGCATGTTACAAAGACTTTCTCCCCATTTGTGAAGTTGACGTTCATCACTCAAATATTTCAAATTTTGTTGTGCTCAAATGTATCACTTTTTTTTTCCTTGGGAAATTCTTTACTATCCCAGTGAGATGAAGATATTATCCTATATTTTCTTTTTAAACAGTTGCCTTTCACATGTAGGCCTTTAATCCATCTGGAATATATTCTTGCGTGTGGTGTTATGTAGAGATCTAAATATATCTCTTTCCATATGTCTAGCCAATTGTCTCTGCACCGCTTATTAGCGAGTCCATCCTTCCCCATTGATTTAAGATGCCACTTCTCCCTCACACAAATTTCCCACCGCTGTTGCGATTTCTGGGGAGGGTAACCTGGCTTGCTTTCTCACGTCGTGTTATCCATCCCTGGCCCTTTGCTCCGTTACATGATTTTTAGAATCAGCTGTCAAGCTCTGTTAACTTCTGAGAGTTTGTTTGGGATTGCATTAAATCTGCATTTATCTGGGGAAAATTCTCATCCTCCCAGTGTAACTTCCCCGCTCTCCTTTTCAGACTCTTTGCCCGGTTCTTTCTTTTCTCCACGTCCTGCCCTCTGAGCCACAGCAGGTCCCAGAGCTCCATGCTTGGAACAAACATCATCTCCACCCACACAGAATCACTGGAGCCACAGATTGCAGACTCCGGCATGTTCTATGACACCTGGGCTCTTGGTCAAGCACAGATCACAGTCCCCCCCACCCCCCGCCTGAAGTGTCTAACTCAGGTCTGAGGTTGGGCCCAATAATTTGCATTTGGAGCCCCAAATTGGTGCTTCGAGTCCTAGGACCACTATTTGAGAAGAGCTGCCCTGTATCTCATGGAGTCACTTTTTATAACAAAATACCATCTATACATTGATAAATTTTTATGTTCAACCTAAACCTTGCCCAGCTCCCTCCTAACTCCAAAATTTATATGCAACAAATAAGGTAATAACTCTAATGACCACCTGAGACTTTATAGATTCCAAAACAAACTCTTCATACCCCACTTCCTACACCAGCATGTTCCACGGTCTTCTCCATCTCAGTGGATGGAAACACTCCCCTTTCGGTGGTTCTGGTCACAACCTGAAGTTTCCCTTGACTATAACCTTTCTCTCATGCTCCATACACAATTGATCAGAAAATCCTACTGGCTCTGCTGTCAAAATGCATCCAGAATTTGAGGAGTTCCCACCACTACTCCAGAACTGCCGTGGGTGCTCCTCGCTTGGGTTGTGGCAACAGCCTCAAATTTGTATCCACTTTCCCCCACGGCTTCCTTTTGATTTCTGGACACACAGATACTGGGAGACCCACTTAAAATCTAAGTCAGATAATGCCACTCCCTCGTTTAAAATTTATCCAGTGCAGATGGGTCCGATTATCTACACAGCAAATCAAAAGGCTCAACAGAGAAACTTTGGAAACCAATACAAAAGTTAGACAAGGCAGACAGATACAAGAACAATTAACACAGATTAGCTGTATCCCTAAACAGTAGAAAACACCAATTACACCACGACACATTTCAGAATGATATTCACAATGCCAAAAACCCCAAAGGTAGTTAAGAATAAATCTAACAAAAGATAAAGAAGTATTGTATAGAAAAAAATAATAAAATTCGAGTAAGGGAATAAAAGCCCCAAATATATGATGAGAGTGTACCACGGACAAAAGATTCACTATGTTAATGAATTCAACAAATGTATATTTAGCAACCTTCTAGGGTCAGGTAGTATGCTGAGAACAGAGAATCATGATAACGATGAAATCCAAGCTCCCTGCAGTAGCCAGTGGGGCACTGCCCGAGCTGCACCTGCCACTTCTGCCGTGAGTTCCACCGCACACTCTCCACACCCCAGCATGCCCGGGACCTGTTTGGTGCTCTGCAGCACTCCAAACATGCATGTCCTTGGGGGACACTGATACCACTTTGTCCTCTGCTTGGAACAATTCCCCTCCGATACCCTGCTGGCCCTTGCCCTCAATTCCCACTCACAGTTCACATTCCAGGATTCGCTCTCCCTGGTGCCCTGCACAAGACAGGAATCTCCCACACGCCCGCGCTGCCAAGTGCCCTCACTTTGCTGCATCTTGTTCTCCATAGAATTTATCAGCAACTCCTGCGCTACACATAACGCTACAAGCTACGTTAAGTAGCAGATTTGTTCTCAGAATACCGCCTGACCTCCGAAGGTTGCTAAAAGTGTATGTGTTAAATTCATTACGATATTGTGTCTTTTGTCCATGAACATGGCACACCTCATCATACATTGGGATCTTTTATTTCCTTACTCAACTTGTATTATTTTCTCCATAAAAGACTTAACTTTTATTAATTTTTTTCTTAACTACCTTTAGGGTTTTTGGTGTTGTGAATACCCTTTTGAAATATGTCGTGGTGTAATTGTATTTTCTGCTGTTTAGGAATACAACTAATTTTTGTTAATTGTTCTCGTATCTGTCTACCTTGTTTCACTTTTGTATTACTTCCCACAGTCTCTCTGTGGATTCTTTGCTGTGCAGACAATCATACCATCTGCAGTTGATGATTATAGACTTCTTCCTTTCCAATCCATTTTATTCATTTTCCTTGTCTTGTAGTATTGATTATGGCATCCAAATAATGCTGAATAATGTTGTGATTATTGGCATCCTTGGTTTGCTTCTGACTTTAATACAGGAATTAATATCCAATATTCCAAATAAAACTGGCTGCATATTAGAATCACTTTGGGGAACTTACAGAAAAATGCTGGTGACTGAGCCCCATTCACACAGGTAATTAATAGGTCTGGAGTGAGACTGGGCATGAATGTGGCTTAATATCTCCGCAGACTAATCCTATTTGTAGGTAGAATTAAGAACCTCTGCCCTACATTATTGAGATTGTCACCCTCCCCCCTTTCTTACACCCAGACGTCACACATCGTAGGTATGCAACCTGCTTTCTAGTTCTGTTTTTATTACACCTGGGGACTTTATTTTTCTTTTCTTTCAAGATCAACTTTACATTTGAAAGCACAGCACATTTGCTATATTTACTTTATCCTTTCTTCACTTGGTAGTATAAGAGCATGAGGATGCGTCTGCTATCAGATATTCCAAATCAAAAATCTCTTCGCAAACTCCTTTGCACACTCCGTGCCATGACGGGTAGTGCTCTGGGCTGCCGTCTTCTTAAGCAATTATAAAAGCCACCTGCGACACCTGCTGTTCTTGCCTCAGTGGTTCTCAAACTCCTCTGCACAGTAGTACAGTTACCCAGAGCACTGTTTGTACCCCCCCTGGCCAGGCCGTGGCCCAAACCAATTTAATTAGAATCTCTGATGGTGGGGCATAGGGATCAGTAGTTGTTAAGGCTTCCCAAGCGGAACCGACATGCGGCCACTTTTCAGAGCCTGAGAGACGAGCGTCCCAGCAGATTCTCTCCAGCCACATCTGCGGGGCAGGCTTTGGGAGTCGTGTTTTACAAGCACATCAGGGACTGTGGTGACAAGCAAAGGTCGGGGAAGTCTCTGTGGTTCCCTGCACTACTGACTCCCTGCCAGGCTATCTGGGAACAAGAGCCAGCACTGCAGGAAAAAAATGCCTTCTCATTGCAGCTTAGACATGCCAGGCCATCCCCTGACTGCTGGATCAAACAACTGGAAAACCAGGAATTCATTCGTTCTTCCTGTGCACAATTGTCCGTTCTGTCACTCCTCGGGCTGTCACTGAGCCCCTGCTCTGTGTCCTAATCTGCTCCCTTATTTTGTTTTCAGAGAACTCGCCTCCCCTACGAATACCTGAATTATTAATCTGTTGGCTTTCTCTGTCTGAAGGCTTCACATTCATAGCAGAAAACAAAACTAGTTCAATTTCAAGCCGAACTGGAACTTTTCAAATATATATATATATATATATATATATATATATATATATATATATATAGTCAAAAGGAAAAAAGAAAAAGGTCAAGAACCCATTCTCCCCTTTCGTATGGTGACGCCTTCTGATTTTAACCCAACAAATGACCCTGCCTTGTCTGGATCTCACCACCTGCACACAGGGGCCAGGCAAAAGGTAAATGGCCCTTACAAATCAAGCAGCAGCCCCCCAGGTGACAGAGAAGCTACAGCTTCAGCTTGCAACTCTTCCCTCTGTACACAGCTGCTCCAAGCACCTATTTTCACTGACTACTTTCCCGGAGTCTGACGCTTCCAAAGGAGAGCGCGGCATTCCTTCATGCTCCGATATTCCAGCAGATGTCTGGACGTTCTCACCCACTGCCCCTGGTCACACAGGGTCGCAGCATTCCAGAGCCACAGGGCCCGCGGCGAGCACCTCAACCACACTCTCCCACCCTGGAGGGAGACGCGGCTGAGTCCCAGCGAGGGAGGACGACGTGCCACCGTCACAGCGTGACCAGTGACAACGTGGAACGTAGCCAAGGTGGCCTGTTCACCCCCTCCCCCACTGTCAGCCAGACATTGAGGACAACGTTGGTGCCACCCGTGAGGCAACTCACGCCATTCCTTCCCACACCTCCCAGCTCAAATCAACGTGGTGAAAATGCAAATAAAAGCTGTTTGAATCCAGCCAGAAAACTTAACATGTGAGCTGGGACACTGCAAAGTACGTACGACCAGAAGGCACTCTTAGGGTTTGATACACCCTCCAGGGCAGTTGAGTTCACAGAATGCTTAATGGCCAAAGTTCCTGTTTCAAGATGAAGAATTCATCATGCACTTTTACCTTCCCTCATATATCAACTTTCAATGAAAATATACATATACTTTTAAACAGAGAAATATCTATATCAGAGAAGGGTGCAACCTGCTTATCTGAAATGTTAAGAAAGGTATGTAGCTCTAGGGCAAGAAAGACCAGATCAACTGGGTCAATCACCAAAAGAGACAGAAACTCCTGATGGGAAACGAGAGACGGGGCCACACGCAGCACGGGGTCGGGACAGCAGCACGTAGCTGGGGCAGGTGGCCTGGAAGGCTGGGTGCTGGCGGGAGGAAGCACCAAAGGGCAGGAGGGTTCCAGGGCTGGCAGGGCCCCAGCCTCTCCACGCTGCAGCTGGCAGACAAAACAGTCGCTTTCTGGGAGCCGGGGGCATCCCATCTGCAGGACGCATTCCCCCAGGGCTCGGGCTCACAGAGGACGATCTTACGCCTGTCCCAAAGTAAGAGTTTCGACAACAGAAACATCCTTCCTCAGCTTGGCCAACACTCGGCGAGGCCCCGCCTTGCACCCAGCCCTATCTGGCCATGGCCGGCCACAGGCTCCCCTTCGAAGCTCGCAGCCTGGTTAAGGAGATAGAGAAGCATGAGCACTGTGGTGCAGTGGTCGGTGTGGCCAAGCAGCTCAGGAACATGCAGGGAGGAACCCCCGTTGCATTGCATGGTGCTGGGGCGGGGGGAGCTTTTCTCTGGACAGCCCTCTGGATAAAGACGTGGGGGTGATATAGGTATTCACCAGTCTCAGGGTCAGCTGCAGAGGAAGTGGAGCTGTTGGCTACGAGACATTCCGGCCGCGCTCTGAGCGTGGCGGAGGGCAGAAAAGCAATCGCATGACCTCAGAGGAGACACCTGAGAAATTGCTACATAGATTCCGAGATTCTACATGTTGCATCACCTGCATTTCATTATTTACTTAGCTCACTTTATCACTAAGAAATCCAATGAGGACTTTTATGAAGACACACACATAATTAATGGTGATAACTCATTAATTTACAAGCCAGCTAATCAATAAGCGGGTTAATCTACTCAGGCGTCTGCCCGATCGCCATGCACCTCTCTGTTTACGCTGCGGCTTAGTCTTGTTCCACATCACCGGCTTTTTGGAGGTGATTAAGCTGACAGTGTTGGTCACCACGAAGAAAGCTGATAGATTAATTTCTGCTCACACGATATTCTTCCAGGATACGAGTGGCATATTAATAGCCCACAGCCAGATGATGGCATTCCCCATCAGGAAGAAAAATACATTTCGCCCTATTTCAAAACTTCAAATCAATCTTTCTTTTACTCTACATATCTGTTTAATGTTCTGGCTTGGTTCTGTGTGTCTAGAACATAAGAAGAAAACTAAAAACTCGGTTGTGTCAAAAATAGTCACATCATTCAAAGAATATGTTTGGTTCAGGAAGAAAAAAATAAACAAAGCGGGGAGAGAGGACTTGCTGTCTGGAGATTCTGGTGACTGTCACGCTGAGGGTCCTGCGCATGTGAGTGATTTTAAATCATCCCCCAACTCAAGGGTCAGTGCAAACCAGGCAGGTCACGGAGCGAACGCACCAGGCCAGGTGGGGTCAGTGGCTGATTGCCAGCACTTATCCCCTCTCGAGGGGGCCAGCTCCGTGTGGCTTGTGGCTGTTGCTTTGTGAAAATTCCTCCTGGCTTTTAAAGATTTTCAGAGTTTTTGAAGAGAAGCCAAACATCTGATTTTAGCAAGTCTATCAGACAGAGTTCTTAGTCGCAGGTAACGAAATCCGGTGGAGCTAGTTTAGGCAGAAATGAATTTATTATAGAACCTTAGGGAGTGCATGGCATTTCCAAGGTGACCAAGGAACCACGCTGGGATGCCTCGCAGCCAGCCAGGGCAATGCCACCACCGTGGGAACTACTGGGCACACCGGGGCTGTGCCAGCCCCGTGCTGCCCTGGCACCTCATAGCCCCAGGGACACAGGGGCCAAACTCAGAATGTCCCCGCCTTGCTCTGTCCTTAGTCCCTTCTGCCTCCAGGACTCGGAGACCGTCTTGCTGGCACCGAGCTCACCTGCAGCAGCGACCTCACAGAGTCTGGGAAACGCGTGTTCACCTTCCAGTCTCTGTAGCGCTGGAAAGCAGGTTTGAAAGAGGCTAAAGCTGGCTTGAGTGAGACAACATTCCTGTCTCAACTACTAACAAAGAAAAAAGCAAAATCAAGACTGTGCGGTGCTCCATGGGCCACAGTTGGCCAGCAGGTCAGCAGTCAGATGCTTGCTCCATAAATAATTTGCAAGCAGGGACCTTACTTCCTGCCTCCTAGTGCCCTGCACAGCCCCTCGCCCGGGGCCTGGTAGTCAGAGGGCACACAGGGGGTCCTGGCACAGCCACGGAGGCCGTGATGGGGGGTGGTGCTTTTCTCCCACCTTGTCTGTGGGTCCAACGTGCCCCTTCACCCCAGACAAGCGGAGCTGCCCCCGCTCACACATTCCGCCTGAGGTTTGCCCAGACGTTTCCTCCAGAACTGACCCACTCTCACAGAGATAGTCTATTCTGCAAAGAACAAACTGAAGCAGGGCTGACTCATTTTAAGCACTGTTTGGAAAAGAGCCTTGCGTTTATTAATTACAGACTCGCGGGCATGGGAAGTAGGAAGTGCTGTCGCCTGGTGTTCAGCCGGGAGAGCGAAGCCCAGGAGCACCCAGGTCTTCCTCTGACTGCAGCCTGGTGAGGTTTCTACTCATCTTTGCACTTCCGGAAGTATCCTGGTGTCTGGGAAATGCTGGGAACTCAGTCAGCGTTTGACAGGTAAGTGAGCAAACACAGAACGACCAAGTGGATTAGTGGACGGCGCTGATCGACCTCCCTTTCATTTCTCCAGAGTTTTCCTGGGGAGACTTCCTGGTCTCTCTTTCTTCATCTTGGGCTTAATCAAATGAGAAGGTTGCAAGTTGGATCTCAGTCCACACAGCTCGGTGTAGGCACCTTGCCTTGTTCTTAATTAACCCAATTTCTATGTCTAGACCCCATTTTTGCAGGTGGTGGAAGCTAAATCTCTGTTGGTTCAGGGTGCCTCATTCTCCCAGACCCACGTCTGCTCTGGGGGCTTTGCATAGAGCCACAGCCTGGAAGGATGGGGCAGAACTTGCTCCATCCTGCCACCCTCCCGTCCTGACCTGACTCTCGGCTCCCTTTTCACCTCCAGTGGCGTCCCACCATGACACTTGGCACCCGGCCTGGAGGCCAGTGGGGCCTGACATCCTCACAAGTCCATACGCAGAGGGAACCTTGGAACCCCAGGGTTACATGTAGCCCCCTGGCCTCCCCCATGCCCAAGCCCTGTCTGGGCCACAAGGTGACTGGGGGATGTGCCATGGCCACACTCATTTCCTAAGTCCCACCTAGAGTTGGTGCAGGGTCCCCGGCATGTCACTGATAGAACTACTCTGTGATTTCCGTAATTCTCAACCCAGGGCCGGGTCCAGGACTTCCCGCCTTGGGAAACTCAATCTCCTCCTTCCTGGCTTCCTCTCCTATGTCCCCCCATCCTGGATCTAGGCCCCTTGATTGTCTGGAGGGAGGAAAGCCTTGTTCTGGCTATCAACATATCCTACATTGTGTCCCGAGTCCCCTCATTGATTCATTCAATATGGTGCATGGAGGGGCCGCCCTGTAGGCGCCAGGTGTTGGGGACAGGCAGGACTGTGACGATGACATAGACTCGGGGCCCACACTCATGGACATGCAGATAAAGACCCAGGAAACCCACAAGCCAGATCATGTAAGTTGCGAGTTGGGGTCACGTTAGCTTGGGTTTCGAGGGAAGGACTGCCTTCTGCTTAGACCCCCAAATTCCAGAAGGTCAGAGTGGCTGGTACGCTGGGGAGGACAGGGAGATAAAAACTTCTCCACACAGAGCTTGGAGGGGTCACTGCCAAGGGCCTGTGGGGCTGGGTGGACTTTCAAACATGAAACAGAATGGGAGGCTGGGGTATGGCATGGATCGAGCTACTTACAACCAACTTTATTGAGATACCTTTGCATAAAATACAATGCATGGACCTCAAGAGTGCAGTTTAATGAGGTCTGACAAGCATACGTGCAGTGTAACCACCACTCCAGTTAAGGCACAGCGATGCCTCTCGCTCCGGAATGTTCCCTCTCACCCTTTGGCAGTCAACACCTGACCCGTTCGACCTGGACTACTGTCGATCTGCTTTTCCCTCCACGGACCGACTCTGCCTGTGCTAGAGCTTTATATGAACAGACTCCTACAGCTCGCACTGTTATGCGTCTGGCTTCCTCCACTCAACATGATGCTCTGGGCATCCGTCTGGTTCGCGCACCTATCGATAGTTTGTTCTTTCCACAGACAGGGAGACTTTCACTGAATGAATACACCACGACTTTATGCCTGGTGCTGGAGATTTGTTTTCTTCAGTTTTAGACTGTTATCAATAAAGCTGTGGCTATTTGTGCACAAGTCTTTGTGTGGTTAGACATGTTTGTGCTACTTGGGGAAGCATCTAGGACTGGAACTGCCGAGGCCAAGAACAGGGTGTGTTTAAGAACTTGTTGACCGGCTTTCCCAAGTCTTGGCACCACCTTCGACCCCGCCTGCGACGTGTGAGGGTTTTGGGTGCGGCCCGGCCTTGCCCAGTGCTGGGCGTTGCACGCTGTGCCAGAAGTTGTCGGACAGAGTCACCGTCACGGCGTCCAAGACGACGCCGGGGACTTTGTTTGCCCTGCTCCATCACAGCTGTGGCTGCTGTTCTCCCAGCGTGCCCCAAAGCGTGGCCGTGCACCACTGTCCTGCCCAACTATGATCTAATTTGCTGCACAGAAATGGCAGGAGTACACGGACTCATTCTGCAAGGAACTTCTTCCCTTCTGAGCTTTTTTTTTTTTTCAATGTTCCCAATGCAATCAAGGAGACGTTCTGCTCCTTAACCTCTCTGCACCACCAGTTAATCTCCTCTTTAAAATCATACTTTTTATTTTGAAGTAGTCTTCCACTCACACCCAGCTCTGAGAAATAATGCAGAAGGTTCCATGAAGCCTTCACCCAGTTACCCCCAATGGCAACATTTTGCAAAACTATCATGAAAAATTACAACCTAATCTTCTTTTATACCAAAAAGAGAGTCCTCCCCAAGCCCAGAGCCTTCCATCTGCAGCTGGCACTGCATAAGTGTTTTATTATATTTAGATTCAAAGGTTACGTCCTATTTATAACAGATGATACTGGGTTTCCATTTACAATAATGAGAAATGTTTTATTACTCAATAAACTGATTTATGTTTTAAAAATGAGTTGTTTTAAAGAATATATTATATAAACGATTGTGCTAGCTGTGTGCAGGTATGGAAAATCATGAAAGTGAATGACACATAATTGAATTTAGGGAAACACTGAAACTATACTATTCAATATCAAACAGAATGCTTTTCAGACCCTACTTTTTCTGCATTGAGCAACTATTATGAATCCAACACATGATGAATAGACCCCACTGTCATAGATATGCACTGAGAGCCTTGCGAATACAGACTTTCCTGGGCCCTCTGAGTGACTCAGAGACAAGGCAAATCAGACAGGTATCCTAGACCCAGACCCCCATGGTGCTGCAAGGACGCGTCCATTCATTCCATATTCATGAGCACCTGGCAGGTGCCAGGTGGTGTTCTCAAAGCGAAGAGGCAGAAACAAAGACCGGAGGGGCTCTCCGTTTTTAGAGTTGCATCTAATTGGTAAGACAGGTGAGGGACGCTATCCATGCAGGTGACGAAACGTCACAGGAGACAGGACGCAGGGATGAGGTGTGGGGAGGCCGTCCTATGCAGACGGGTGGGGAAGGGTCGAGCTGCGGAGGGGCATTGAAGCTGGAGCCAGACATGCAAACTCGTGGAGGGAAAGTCCTCCAGATAGAGGGAACAGCACGTGCAAAGGCTGGGAGGTGGGCATGAGGCGTGTACACAGCACACAGTGAAACACCGTGCGATCCTTACACAGTAGCCGTAACTCAGAGCGGGGAAGCGGCGAGTGTCTGCATGATTCCGAGGTTGGATGTGGGCAGGAAGGAGGAGCAACGCCGGACACAGCCTGAGCCCATGGGAGCTGAAACCCGCCGTGCAGCAAAGGATGGGGCTACGGGAGGTGGGACAGAGGCTTATGGAAAAGGCAGGGCCTGTCTTGAGCTTAGAAAACAGAGAGGAGGTGTAAAAACCTATTTGCAGAATGCCCCAGGCACAAATACCATTTCCTTAGTGTAACACCCTAGAGTGGGTTGAGTTTTATGTCCCCAAAATATTATGCTCCAGTTCTAGCCCTCAGTTTCTGTCAATGTGACCTTACTTGGGAACAAGCTCTTTCCAGATGTCATCAAATCTAGATGTCATCATGCTGGTGGAGGGCAGGCCCCAAACCCAATGCCTGGTGTCCTGTGGGAAAAAGCTGGACACAGACACGCAGAGGAGAGTGCCAGTGGACACCAGAGGCGGAGCGTGCAGTGACGTGTCTAGAACAAGCCGGGAAAGAGGCATGGGACCGATTCTTCCTCGAAGGCCCCAGAAGGAACCAACCCTGCGGACGCCCGACTTCAGACTTCCGGCCTCCCGAACTGTAAAGAACGAATTTCTCTGGTTTAACCCCCAGTTTGTCGTAACTTGCCGTGGCAGCCCCAGGACACTAACGCAGCCTCATTCCCTTTGCGCACCTGGGCGGGGACTCCGACGCCTAAGAGTGAGAAATCGGCTCCTCCTGCCCGAGGCGCCAGTGGTTGTCTCTGATTCATTCCAGGTCTGGAATCGTGACCCCCACCCCCAGTCTGTCCAGCGATGCTTCCCCAGTGAAGGCCGGCGATGTTGACGGGTTCACTGGGAGAAGACCTGCACTGGCTGTGTGAAGGGTCAGCTCCCCCAGTTTTTACCTGTGGCTTGTGCTTTCCCAGCACCCTTCAAAACAGGCTATTGAACTTGTTGAAGTGAAGTGATAAGATGACCCAGTAATCACTTGACTCAAATAAACACATGCCAATTAGCTGCCCACAGTGGTGGGTGGCAGGCTGTAGGACAGTCCCAGTGATCCAGCCCCTGAGCCCCTGTGAGTCACATCCTGCAGCGATCTCTTCCCGAGTCTCGGCTGATCTAGTGAACAGACTATGCACGAAGGAAAGGACACTATTTCCGAGGTTGTGTCATTAAAAACTATGACTCTCGCCTGGCCACAGCCAGGGGCGTGAGCTTGCAGACTGGATCACAGCCAGCCTTGAGATGACTCAGGCCCAGCGATACCTGGACATAGCCTCAAGAGAGACCCTGAACTAGAAGCACCTAGCTCAGCCCTACCTGTTTTCCTAGCCCACAGAAACTGCAAGATATTAATGGGAAATGCTGCTTGTGTTCAGCCCCTGCGTTCTGGGGACAATTAGATACTCAGCAATAGATACCCAACATACCCACTGTGGGGCTGTACCATGCTTTGAAAACCAGAATGTTTGTTAAAGAGGTAAATTATCCTGGCTGGGCATAGATCAGATAGGGTCAGATAGAGTGCTACATTTTATTCCTGCATGCACTTAGAGGCACTTCATTCGTTCACACACTTAGCTACACTTCATTCATGCATGTACTTATATATACTTCATTCATTCATGCACTTAGCTAACCTTCATTCATTCATGCACTTAGCTAACCTTCATTCATTCATGCACTTGGCTACACTTCGTTCATGCATGTACTTAGCTACACTTTATTCATACATGCACTTAGCTACACTTTATTCATACATGCACTTGGCTACACTTCATTCATTCATGCACTTGGCTACACTTCATTCATTCATGCACTTGGCTACACTTCATTCATGCATGCACTTAGCTACACTTCATTCATTCATGCACTTGGCTACACTTCATTCATGCATGTACTTAGCTACACTTTATTCATACATGCACTTATCTATACTTCATTCATACATGCACTTATCTATACTTCATTCATGTACTTATCTATACTTCATTCATTCATGCACTTGGCTACACTTCATTCATGCATGCACTTAGCTACACTTCATTCCTTTATGCACTTAGCTAACCTTAATTCATTCATGCACTTAGCTATCCTTCATTCATTCATGCACTTGGCTACACTTCATTCATGCATGCACTTAGACAATCAGCCACACTCTTTTGTTTTCCATGCCGTGATATGCCAAGTATTGTGAGAGAGCCTGGGGTATAAAAACGAATAACAGCCCCCGTCCATGATGAAGTCACAGTCTGATGAGGAAGACAGGGGCATATTTAAATAACTGCTTTGGTGAGATAAATGCCGACACGTGTTCCTTCACTCACTCAGTGAACAGATGCTTTCTGCGCCAGGCTGTGTGCTAAACACTGAGCTTAATACCATGGGCGGGACCAACCTGGGTCCTTCCCTCATGCGTGCCGTTCACAGAGAACAAGTTCTTGAGGAAAGGCTTGAAAGAAGAGAAGGAATGGTCTGGCGTGAGAATGGGAATGAAATTCCAAGGAACAGAATGTGCCTCTGTGTGGGAGCCCGTGACAACGTGTGTGCCTGCGTCTGAGTCCAGCAAGGAGCTTGACCTCTCCACGCACTCTGCCCACTGTGGCAGGACGTGTAGCCCCGGTGCCGAGGTGCCACCTGAATGCTCATGGAACCTTACTACCTAGGACCTCCCCCACGGGCACCACTGTCCCCAGGGAGAGAAGACGGAGCCACCCCAGGGTTCCCACTCTCAGCACTGCTGGATCGGCCTCTGTGGTGGGGACCGTCTTGTGCACTGCAGGACGTTTAGCAGCATCCCTGGCCTCCACCTACCAGACCCAGTGGCGCCCCCAACTGTGACAATCAAAACTGTCCCCAAACATTCCCAAGTATTCCCTGGGTGGGGGCAAAATTGCTCCCAGAGGAGACTCACTGACCTTTAGTACCACCACGTCATTAAAGAACCAAAGAAAGACATCACCTTAATGCCTACTAGTATACAAAAAAAGAAAAAAAGAAAAGTATGTGTGTGTGCATGCCCATATGTATACGAATTCATGGATAAACTCTACAAAACACACTAACTCTCCAAGGGTAAAGAATGCCCCGGGAAGGAGTGGGAGACACTAAAGGGAACTTTACGCCTCTTTCTCAGCACAGCCCTGCAATGTTTAGCCAGTTATGGCGAAGATATCTACAGGTTCAATTGTGCAAGTAGAGTAGCCCAAGCCTGCGCCGCTCTTCCCGACAAAGCCGTCCTCAGCAATGCCGCAAATGGTTGCTAAAGGTCACGGCAGTAGGAACAGGCAAAGTTAGAAAGTGCATGCCAGCTCCCTGAGACGGAAGGTAGAAAAATCATCCAAGTTGAAGATGGTACATCAATTATTGCCCACATGCCAAGTAAACCAGCTGAGAGGTTGGGGAGTTAAAATATCAGTAAATATTTAAATAAGGAAAGCAGGCTAGGAAATGACCTTGGGAAAAATATCCTGAGATTTTCCAAATGTGTTTGTTTAGAGCCCAAGTTAAAAAGACCCTTCAATGCAAAACAAAAGCAAAACAAAATGGAAAAAAAAAAAAACAACAACATCAAAAGAAATAAGCATCATTTTAATCTATCATCATAAATTCCAACACAGGGTTTGAGGCCAGGATCTTCCTCTAATGCAGTTGGCCAGGTGAGGCCGTCCTGTCTCTCTGGACTAGCCTTTCTAAATGAAGAGCTGGCCACTCAGTGCCTCTAGGGGAGCCTCCTAGAGTCCTAATATTTAATGAATCCGAGTCCGTAGCAACCAATTCTGCAGCCAAACCTCAGTGTAATTTAGGAAAGGCCCGTCCCTGTCCTCAGGGGAATCTGCCCAGGCTGAGAGGAGGCAATTGCAGTGTGAGGGAAGAGCCCAACATATGATCAGGAACAACAGGACACTGACACTCCGTCCCAGAAAAACTAGCAGTCAGCATTGCCGAGGAAGCAAAGCTTCTCCCACGGCGCCCGTTCCCCTCTCCTTTTGGCCACCACCCTCAGGAGCGGCAGCCCCAGCTCTGCAGCTGACTCCAGTTCCGCAGGCTCCAGCTGGGTGAAGCCTCCTTTCCTTGCTGTGGTTTTCCTGCTTTCTCTTCCCTGGAACTTGATTTCCCAATAGACCGTTGGCTCCCCACCGTATCTCATCATCGTGGTGCCCTCGGGTGACTCTGCTAGACAGGTGCTAAGTACCCCGCTACCCAGTGGCGGCTTCAGGACCACCTGCCCTGTGCACAGACAAGTACCCCGCTACCCAGTGGCGGCTTCAGGACCACCTGCCCTGTGCACAGACAAGTACCCCGCTACCGAGTGGCGGCTTCAGGACCACCTGCCCCTGTACACAGACAGAACCAGAGACCATCTGCAAATAATGAGGGAACACAGAAAGGCCCCAAACCCACTGATGTATCTCACCCCACATAACCATAACTTTATCCATTTCTCATTTCTAAAAATATCACAGGGAATTACAAGTGAGTGCTATCAAACCTCCAAGAAGCATATAATTTCTTTGTTCATGAAAATGCAAAATATGCAAACACATTTCCAATTAATTTTACAAGGTTAGAACAACCCTGAAACTCAAAGAGGATAACGATAGAGCAAAAAAAGGGAAATTTGGTGGAATCTCACTTATGAGTAAAAATGCAAAATACATTTACAAAATATCCATTTGTTCCATTAAGTATTAAAATGTGTGAAATACACATTGACCAGTTTCAGATATGGAATCATGACTACAAGATATCTACGACAATCATACTGATATAAATTGTTTAAGGCCAGAGGAGAGCAGAACTGGAATTGTGATAAATACAAAAAGAGACTTGACAAAATCAGGTATCCATTTCTGATGAGAGCATTCAGTAAAACAGCAACAGAAATAGATTTCTTTAATTTGTTAAAAGTCTCTCTCTCAACATACAGTCTAGAATCGCACCTACCACTTAGGAACTGTCAGGTTGGGTAATGCCGGGAGGAACACAAGGATCCCTCTGTCCACGCTATGACATCACCTGTTCCTGGTGATGCTAGTTAATGCATTAAACAAGAAAAATGCTAAAGGTATAATAAATACCAGAGATATGTAAAGAAGTTTGCTTTATTAGAAAATGAATCCTAAAACTACTGCAATCATTAACTGAGCATTTAGGAAGTCGGCATGCATTTTGTGTGCACGTGTCAGCAGTCATTCCTTACACCAGTATTAACCAATCAGATAACACAATGTAAAAAGATATTAACAACAGGATAAAATAATGAAATTAACAGCAATATCTATAAGAAACAGTGACAGCAAACATTGTGCCTCGCCTGAAGACACTGGGAGGCTCTGGATTAGCAAATCCACTTGGCAATGAGATTCCCCTTGCTGGTCATGCGTTTGTCCTCAATGCTGATTAAACCCCATGGAGCTCAGGCATACAGCCAGCAGATGAAAGCTGAGTCTAGGCCTTAGTTTCTGGACGGCATTACTGGACCCACCCTGGGCCAGAAGAAAACATGATGCTCTGAAGGAAAGAACCCAATCCTGGCATAATTCCCCATCTTCTGACTCAAGAAACCTTGGGCTTTGAATAAACATCAGAGGTAGCCAGGCGGCAGGCACCATGGGCTTTGAGTAAGACTGGGCTGGCTTTGGATGTGACCTGGCGCTGGTGGCCAGGAGGGAGTGCCCACATCAGTCCTCACTCAGCTCCATCCCAGCACAGAGAGAGAGAGGGACTTTGCCTGGTATTCCAAGAAATTCTCCCGTATCTTGCCCAAGTTCACTAATGCAGTACACCAGTAGGAGGCTGCAGTGACCAAAGACTTAGATCACAATACTCAATTTCCCTTGAATATCTGGAAAGCCTCCTCAAGAAGGATGAGTTCAAATAAGCCCAGACTGTGATCGTTAAAATAAATACCTACCTCTTCAATGCCCAGACGTTGACAAACAGCCACAAGCATAAAGAACATTCAGGAAAACATGACCACCAAATGAACTAAATAAAGCCTCAGTGATCAATGCTGGAGTGATGGAGAACTGTGGTCCTTCAGACAAAGAATTCAAAATAGCTGTCCTGAAAAAGCTCAGTGAACTTCAAGACAACACAGAGAATGAATCTAGAAGCCTGTCACACAAATTTAACAAAGATTGAAATAATAAAAGCAAATCAAGCAGAAATTCTAGAGATCAAGATTTCAGTTGACAAACTGAGAAATACATCAGAGTCTCTCAACAGCAGAATTGACCAAGCAGCAGAAAGAATTAGTTAGTTTCACGATAGACTATTTGAAAACACATGGCCAGGAGAGAAAAAAAGAATAAATAACACCTATAAGATCTAGAAAATGGCCTCAAATGGGCAAATCTAAGAATTGTCTTTAAAGAGGAGAGAGAGAGAGAAATTGGGGTAGACAGTTTATTCAAAGAAATAATATCACAGAACTTTCCAAACCTAGAGAAGGATATCAATATTCAGGTAGAAGAAGATCATAGACCACCAAGCAGATTTAACCCAAACAAGTCTAACTCCAAGCATTTAATAATCAAGCTCCCAAATGTCGCTGATAAAGAATATGTCCTAAAAGAAGAAAAAAGAAAAAAACAACATATAAAGGAGCTCCAATATGCGGGGCAGCAGACTTCTCAGTGGAAACCTTACAGGCCAGTAGAGAGTAGCATGACACATTCAAAGTGCAGAAGGGAAAAAAACTTAAACCTAGAATACTATACCCAGAAAAAATATCCTTAAATCATGAAGGAGAAATAAAGATGTCCCCAGACAAACAAAGACTGAGGGATTTCATCAACACCAGACTTGTGTTACAAGAAATGCTGAAAGGAGTTCTTCAATCTGGAAGGACATTAATGAACAGTAAGAAATCATCTGAAGTTGTATAACTCAGTGGTAACAGTAAGGACACAAATACAGAATACTCTATTGCTATAATTCTGGTATATAAACCACTTATATCTTGAGTAGGTACACTAAAAGGAAAACACATCAAAAATAACTACAATAAGTTTTTGAGAGATTGAAAGATACAGATGGAAACAGCAAAAGTCAAAAAGTGGCAAGGGGGAGATGAAAAAGTGTAGAATGCTAGATTTCTCTTTCCTTGTTTATTTGGCTGTTTGTAAGCAGAGCTGTCATTTGTTTAAAATAATTGGTTATAAAATGTTTTTTGTAAGCCTCATGGTAACCTTAAATCAAAAACCCTACAACATATAGACAAAAAATAAAAACCAAGAAATTAAAACACAATACCAGAGAAAATCACATTTAACAAAGGAAGATAGGAAGGAAGGAAGAAAGAGAGGACCATAAAACAACCAGAAATCAAATAATAACATAGCAGTAGTAAGTCTTTACCTATCAATAACAACATTGAATGTGAATGGACTAAACTCTCCAACCAAAAGATACAGAGTGGCTGAATGGATAAAAAACAAGAGCCAACTATGTGTTGTCTGCAGGAAACCCACTTCACCTATAAGGTCACACATAAACTGAAAATAAAGAGATGGAAAAAGATATTCTATGCAAATGAAAACCGAAGAAGAGCAGGACTTGCTATACTTCTATCAGATAAAATATATTTCAAGACAAAAACTGGAATAAAAGACAAAGAAGGTCATTATATAATGACAAAGGGGTCAATTCAGCAAGAGGATATAGATATAGTGATTCTAAATATATATTCACCCAACACTAGAGAACCCAGATATAAAAAGCAAATGTTATCAGAGGTAAAGAGAGAGAGAGATCCCACTAGTCGCTGGACACCACAACACTCCACTTGCAGCAGTAGACAAATCATCCAGACAGAAAATCAACAGAGACATTGGACTTAACCTGCACTATAGACCAAATGGACATAATAGATATTTACAGAACGTTTCATCCAATAGCTGCAGAATTCATGTTCTTCTGCCCAGTTCATGGGTTATTCTCAAGGATAGACCATATGTTAAGCCACAAAAGAAGTTTTTGAAAATTCAAAAAATTGAAATCATACCAAGTATTTTCTCTTACCATGATGGACTAAAACTAGAAATCAAAAACAAGAGGAAAATTGGAAACTATACAAACACATGAAAATTTAAACAATATGCTCCCGAATGACCAGTGGGTCAATGAAGAGATTAAGAAGGAAATTTTAAAATTTCTCAAAACAGATGAAAATGAAAACACAACATATCTAAACCTACAGGATACAGCAAAAGCAGTAATAAGAGGAATATTTATAGTAATAAGTGCCTACATCTGAAAAGTAGAAAAGTTTCAAATAAACAACCTAATGATGCATCTCACAGAACTAGAAAAAGAGCAAACCAATCCCAAAATTAGTAGGAGAAAAAAATAAAGATCAGAGCAGAAAAAAATAAAATTGAAACAACAACAACAACAAAAAAAAAATCAATGAAGCAAAAGGTTGGTTTTTTGAAAAGATAAACAAAATTGACACATCTTTAGCTAGACTAAGGAAAAAAGAGAGAAGATCCAAATAAATAAAATCAGGTATGAGAAAGGAGACATCACAACTGATATTGCAGAAAACCAAGGATCATTCCAGACTACCATGAGCAACTGTATGCCAATAAATTGGAAAACCTAGAAGAAACAGATAAATTTCTAATTAATAAAACTATTAGAACTGATAAATACAACCTACCAAGATTAAAGCAGGAAGACACTGAAAACCTGAGTAAACCAATAACAAGTAATGAGATTGAAGCAGTAATAAAAATTTCCCATCAAAGAAAAACCCAGGACCCAATGCCTTCACTGCTGAATTCTACCAAGCATTCAAAGATGATCTAATACCAATCCTAACTAAACTATACCAAAAAATAAAGGAGGAATACCCTGAAACTCATCCGATGACACCTGTGTCACCCTGATACTAAAACCAGACAAAGATACAAAAAAAGAAAACTATACATTAATATCTCTGATGAACATAGATGCAAAAAGTCTCAATAAAATACTATCAAACCAAATTCAACAATACATTGAAAAGATTATTCATCATGATCAAGTGAGATTCATCCCAGGGATGCAAGGATTGTCCAACATATACAAATCAATGTGTTACATCATATCTATCAACAGTATGAAGGATAAAAACCATATGATCATTTCAATTAATACAATTCAATATCCCTTCATGATAAAAACTCTCAAGAAACTGGCTACAGAGGAATTTACCTCAACACAATAAAAGCCATATATGACCAGCCTACAGCTACTATCATACTGAATGGGGAAGAACTGAAACCTTTCTGCTAAGATCTGGAACAAGACAAGGATTTCCACTTCCACCACTATTGTTCCAAATGGTACTGGAAATTCTAACTAGAGAAATCAGACAACAGAAAGAAATAAAAGGCATCCAGATTGGAAAGGAAGAAGTCAAATTATCCTTGTTTACAGACAATATGATCTTATATCTAGAGAACCCTAAATACTCCACACACAAAAAATACAAAAAAACACAACTATTAAAATGGACAAATTCTGTAAAGTTGCAGGATACAAAATCAACATACAAAAATCATTAGCATTTTTTTTTTTTTTTGAGACAGAGTCGCACTTTATTGCCCAGGCTAGAGTGAGTGCCGTGGCATCAGCCTAGCTCACAGCAACCTCAAACTCCTGGGCTCAAGCAATCCTGCTGCCTCAGCCTCTCAAGTAGCTGGGACTACAGGCATGTGCCACCATGCCCGGCTAATTTTTTCTATATATATTAGTTGGCCAATTAATTTCTTTCTATTTATAGTAGAGATGGGGTCTCGCTCTTGCTCAGGCTGGTCTCGAACTTCTGAGCTCAAACAATCCGCCCACCTCGGCCTCCCAGAGAGCCAGGATTACAGGCTTGAGCCACCGCGCCCGGCTGATTAGCATTTTTATATGCCAACAATAAACAATCTGAAAAAGAAACCAAGAAAATAATCTCATTTATAATAGCTACAAATAAAATAAAATAAATAGGAATAAACTTAACCAAAGAAGTGAAAGATCTCTATAATGAAAACTATGAAACATTGATGAAAGAAATTGAAGAGGACACAAAAAAATGGAAAGATATTCCATGCTCATGGATTGGAATAATCAATATTGTTTAAATGTTCATACTACCCAAAGCAATCTACAGATTCAATGCAATCGCCATCAAAATACCAATGACATTCTTCACAGAAATAGAAAAAAACAATCCTAAAATTTATATGGAACCACAAAATACCCAGAATAGCCAAAGCCATTCTTAGCAAAAAGAAAAAAATCACATTACCTGACTTCAAATTATAAAATTATACTACTGAGCTGTAGTAATCAAAACAACATGGTGCAGGCATGAAAACAGACACACAGACCAATAGAAAAGATTAGAGGATTCAGAAATAAATCCATACATCTATAGTGAATTTATCTTTGACAAAGGGGCCACAAATATACAGTGGGGAAACAACAGTCTCTCTAATAAATGGTGCCGGAAAAACCGAATATCCATGTGCAGAAGAATGAAACTAGCCCCTTATCTCTGCCATATGCAAAAATAAAATAAAAATAAATCTAAGACATGAATCTGACACCTGAAATTATGAAACTAAAAGAAAACATTGAGGAAACGCTTCAGGACATTGGTCTGGGCAATGATTTTTTGAGCAACAGCCCCCAAAGCACAGGAAACCAAAGCAGAATTAGTCACATGGGATCACATCAAGCTAACAAGCTTCAGCACAACAAAAACTATCAACAAAGTGAAGAGACAACCCATAGAATGGGAGAAAATATTTGCAAATTACCCATCTGACAAGGGATTAATAACTAGAGTATATAAGGAGCTCAATCAACTCAATAGGAAAAAAATCAAATAATCCGATTTTAAAAAGGGCAAATGATCTGAATAGACATTTCTCAAAAGAAGGAATACAAATGGCCAACAGGTATATGAAAAAGTGCTCAACATCCTTAGTCATCTAAGAAATGCAAATGAAAACTACAATGAGATATCATCTCACCGCAGTTAAAATGGCTTTTATCAAAAAGACAGGCAGTAATGAATGCTGATGAGGATGTGGAGAAAGGGGAATGCTAGTACACAGTTGGTGGGAAAGTAAATTAGTGCAGCCACCATGGAGGACAGGATGGAGGTTCCTCATAAAACTGAAAATAGAGCTACCATATGACCCAGCAATCCTACTGCTAGGTATATATCCAAAGGAGGGGAAATCAGTATATTGAAAAGTTAGCTGCATGCACATGTTTATTGCAGCACTATTCACAGTGGAATCAACCTAAGTGTCTATCCACGGATGAACGGGTAAAGAAATTGTGGTACATATAAACAGTGGAGTATATATAGCCACAAAAAATGAAATCCTGCCATATGCAACAACATGGATGGAACTGGAGAACATTCCATTAAGTGAAATAAGCCAAGCACAGAAAGACAAATCTCACATGTCCTCATTCATATGTGGAAGCTAAATATTGAAACAACTGATCTCATGGGGACAGAGAGTAGAATGACAGTTTCCAAAGGCTGGGAAGGGTTAGTGGGGTCTGGGGGATAAAGTGGGGATGGCCAATGGGTGCAAAAATAGTTGGATAGTTAGAGAGAATGAACAATATTTGACAGCACAACAAAGTGACTATAATCAACAATAAATTAGGGTAGACTTTACAGTAAGTAGAAACGTGGAATTGGAATGATCCTAATACAAAGCAATGATAAACGCCTGAGGTGATGGATACTCCAGTTACCCTGATTAATTCACATTGTATGACTGTATCAAAACATCACATGTGGCCTATAAAGATATACAACTATTATGTACCCAGAATACTTTTTATAAAAAATAAGAAAAAAAAAACTGCATACTCTAATGATTACAATAACAACAAAAAAGAGCTTTTTCATATTAAACACCTACTGTGGGCCAGGCACAGTTCTGGGCCATTTGCAGGCATGGATTCATTTCATCTCCTTCGTAGCCCAGAGAGGTAGACTCCATTCATAACTGCACTTTACAGATGAGGAAATTCAAACGGAGGCAGGCTGGCTCCTCAGCCATTATACAAGAGAATGCACCAGAGATTTCTAGCATGGCATAGATGAAAAAACAGTTATATTGAGAGTGGAAAAGTTGTCTAGATAAAGCTAGGCAGCTATTTTGATCACCAAAACACCTGGATAAAAAGGGGACAAAAGGGTTCACGTGAAGGCCTGCCACCTGGATGTCCACTGATGTTCATCTCGACACCTGCGTTCGGTGCAGGTGTGCGTGGCAGCCAGGTGCTGTGGGGATGCGGCTCCCACTGGGAGAGATCCATGAGACCCCCTTCTCATCTGGACCAACTTGCCAAGGCCAGTCATCCTGGGGACAGTTAGGACATGCCCTTAGCTATCATTCGTAACGTTTAAGGTGGTTGTTAGTTTTCTAGGTTGAACATGAATTAAACTTTCTCAGTTTTATAGACATTTTAAGAAGAGTTTTAGAAAGTCAGGTACAGGGGTTGAAATTTGACTTGAAAGAAACAAAAATCGTCCCTACAGGAGTTTAATGAGAAATCAATTATTCTAACCAGGGAACTGAGTCCTGACACGTCTCGGCATCACCGATTGTTATGTGATATTTTTACAGACATCGAATCTAAAGGCTGGAAGCAGTTTGAACGTTGAACTACTCATCTACAAAGATCAAACTGATTTCTTCTGACTTTTCACTGAGGTGCTACTGAAATATGATTTATCAGGCTGTCAGTTTTGTTATTTCTGGAAGGCATTTCAAAACAGTCTACAAGAATCTGAATTAATTTTGTAATAATGAGATCATATCAGAATATATATCTGATACTTTAGATAACACTGCCCAGTGCTTATGGTTATGTATTGGGGCTAGACATTAGCATGCATTAGTGAGATCATAACATGGCTACATTTCACAGAAACACACATTCTCCGTCCTGATGCTCCAGCTTGGAATAATTTTCATCTCAGTGGGATATTGGCCACGACTTTGATTCCAAAACAAGTAGTAAAATTGAAACCTATTTCTCTTCCCTCCCCACCTTACGTTCTTTATTTTTTCTTTGCTGGAAAATCTGCTTAAATCTTATTTTTTTTTCAGGGGTTTTTTTTTTTTTTTGAAACACTTTTCCCCAAGAGATCTCATTTACTACTAAGAAAATTTAATTTAGTTTCAGAGCTGAAGGAAATGTCAACACAACAAAGATTTTAATGATCACCTGGTTACATTTAACATTCACCAAAAAAAAAAAAAAAGTCTCTTGTTTGGGAAGCTCACAATAATTGAAAATATATAGTTTTTAAATTATGTATGGGTTTCTAACTCTGGTGCTGGGAGCATGAAAAGCAACCACTGAAACGCGGTTTGTCCTACGCTGAACCTGGAAACATTTGAATTTCTGCACCATCACGGAAGGGTTGTGTACACCCCATGCATAAGCAGTCTCGAATCATACTGCAGCTGGTGGGGCCAGGCCCCGCCCCCCCCCCGCCGCGGGGAGGGCGCTCCGCGACACCCAGTGTGTCCTCGAGATGAAGGAGGGGTCTCTGGCATCATCTGCCCTACCCAGCAGATGTCCTGCCGGCAGGACCAGGAAAAATCAGGAGACCACTCAAAACCATCTCAAACAATGCCAGTAAGACCATGGCGAAATTTCCAAAACAGACTTGGGATCCCAACTCTTGGGTTCCAGCGTCATCCCGGATTGTGACCACATGTGCTCAACCCTCGATGAGTCTATGACTCTCACCTGCAAACTGGACACACAACTAATTCTCTGGCCCCAGTGGTTCACGAGATGTGTATGCTTACACATTTGCAAAGCATTCCATAATAATGAGTGTGGTTATGACTAGTAATAATAATAAACAATAATAGTTATCACTTTTATTCACAGCCACCGACGTTTGCCGTGTGTGCCCGGCATTGTGCGAAGTGCTTTATCCCGAATCTCTCGTTCAATCCCACGCGGCCCCCGAGAGACCGAAATGCCATCTCGGGCTTACAGGGTGAAGGTCGGGAGCTGTGGGGGGCTGGGTGGGCACGAGCAGAGCTGCCGGCTCACCTTCCCCAGAGCTGTGGGCACTGTGGCGGGTGGGCAGTCAGCCCTGCAAGGACTGCTGCTTCCTGGGCCACACACCTTCCTGGGCAGCCCAAACTAATGGCAGGTGGATGCAGAGGTGTGAAGGCCCCGCCCTCGCAGCCCTAGGGGACTCTAATGGGCTGCTTTAGCTTTAGAGCACCCGCGAGCAGCGGGGGCTGCTGGTCAGGCCTCCAGTGCAACGTGACAGGACTCCTCCTCCTCGTGTGCAGGTGTGGATCCCAAGAGCACACCCTAATCACCACCCCACCACGCGCCAAACTCATCGGCATCTCCTCCTCCAAGCTCGACCGGTGACAGTGCTTAGGAGACAGGATCAAGCTCACAGCGCCAGCGGTGGGGCCGAGATCCTCACCCACGTCTGGCGGAACCTACTGGCAGTCCTCACTGTTTTCTTCCTCCCTTCTCCTCCTCTTCCTCCCTAAAACCTTCTGAGAGCTCAAAGTTCATCTGCACATGAGTCATGCTCGTGACAACTGTTGGGGCTTTTTCCAGAATCATGCCGCCACCGCAAGTCTAAAATTACAGAATTGTTTGAAGAAAAGTGTCCATGCAATAAAACTTCGTGAAATTAGGAGACCATCAGTGTTAATTGGCAAAAACTCCAGATAATAAAAGGCTTTTAGATGCATGCTATTTTTTTTTTTTTTTTTGAGTGAATATGTCAGACTTACATGGCGACTAAGGAAAGGAGCTGAAACAGCAGCCGTATCGTCTGCTGCGACTTGGCCGTGCGTGAACACGACGACCTTAAAGCAATCCGCTCTCCTCCAGAAGTCAACGCAGGTTTTCTGAGCCGTCTCAGACTCACAGTTCATCTGCTCAACGATCTCTAACAAGAAAAAAGAAACCTTCCCGCTGACCCCATCCTGATCCTGCACGGATTATCAGGTGACTGGAATCAGAATTAACTGACTCTCCTCCATTCGCTGGTTTTTCCTTCCTTTTGGATTCTTCTTTCCTCCACAGTAACAAAACAAAACACTATTTGTGACACGTCGGTATGCCTCACCGTCACCTCGTCTTTCAAAGCCCTGGAGACTCCAGTCCCTCTGGGAAAAGAGCAAGCCTCGCATCCACCTGAGCTGTTTGAGTGACAACACGTCTGAGTGTTTCACGACAGACACCATCAGAGGAACCTAATACCTCCAGCTCTTTGTGTGCCAACGCCTCATCTTCACAATATCATCTGGGTGCCTTGGGGGAGCCCACATATTCCTGGGGGCACAGGCCCAGCCCCCTGGGGGGTGCCTTCTCCAGGATTCCCGAGTCAGCTTCCCACCTGCTCAGCCCTCCCCCGCCCGGCACGGCTACACCGACACTGTTGCAATTACTCTTTCACACATTTATTTTTGATGTGATGAACAGAAGTTATAATTCATTATAATGGTATGCATGGAATATAGAATCCTGCCATGGGCCCATTGGTCTAGGTGCAAGGGGTGGTAGAAGCTAAAACCGGGACATCTGTGTCTGGCCAGCGAGGGGGACCTGACTCCCCCGGGAGGAATCAAGCCCACTGCTGTGAGCGCTGAGGAGCCTGGGCGGTTTCCCCCGAGTGGCGACTTCACTGAAGCCACTTTGGGGAGACGATGCGGGGAGCTGAGCTCTGCAGGGCCTGGGGGAGGACGGCCTGCAGACGGCACCCCGAGCGACAGTGCTTTGCTCCCACTAGACCTCTGTGCTGCGAGCCACGGAAACCAGCTCTCCTGGCTTGTGGAGGAAACCGAGTGCTGCTCCCATCCCTGGCAGAACCCAGGTGTCTGGAGGATGCAGATCAGAATCCGCCTCTACTCGTGTTCGAGCTCTGCGGCCCTCAGGGTCGGCTTCACTTTCGGGTGTCGTCACAGGGTGGGCGCCAACAGTGCCAAGGTGAACCCCAAGACCTCCACACGCCCCTGGAACAAGCGGCTCAACCAACTGCTCCGGCAGAAGTTCCAGGTGAGGCTCGCGCCGGCCAGGCTTGGCCAACCCCAGGGCCAAGAGGACAGTGGCCCAGTAAGTCAGGCCCGAGCCAGGGTCCCTGTTCTGAGCTGGGCGTGGGTTAAACTTCATCAGCCCACGTAGACGGAGAGTGAGGGACGGGGTGACCCCATGGCAGGGGTGCTGCTGAGCTGATGGGCAGGTGATACCACAAGCAAGGCCGTTCCTGAGAGCACAGGAAGGGCGGCACCGGAAGTGTGGAAGGAGGTTGCTGAGAGCCAGAAGGTGAGCCCAAGAGTGTGGAACGTCACGGAGAGTGTGAAACAAATGACCCCAAACTTAGTGGCTTCAGACAACAAATTCATTATCTCGTAGTTCTAGAGGTCAGAAGTCCAAAGTGGGTCTTACTGGGCTAAAAGTCACGGTGTTGTCAGGGCTACGCTCCTCCTGCAAGCACGGGGACAGAATCCCTTCCCTGTCCTCGTCCGGCTTCCCGAAGCCACCACGTCCCTGGGCTCGTGGCCCCTTCCCCCTCGGAGCTGCAGCAGCAGGTTGGGCCTCGCTCACGCTGCGTCCCTGCCGCTGACCCGCCTGCCGCCCTCTCCCGAGGACCCCAGGACAGCCGGGGACCCACGTGGATAGCCTCCGCGACGCTCCTCGTCTCAAGACATCGGCTTTAATCTCATCTGCAAAGGCCCTTTTGCCACGGAAGGTGACGTATTCACAGGTTCTGGGGATCAGAGTGTCACATCCTTGGGGACCATTGTCCCTCCTACCACAGAGGGCCACCAGTCTGTTGTCCACTCAAGGACAACAGCCGTCCTCCTGTGTTGGAGTAGAGAACGGCCCCACGCTGATTTGGAGCCGTCACCCAGACGCAATGAGGCAGGAAGCCCGTGTTGGGAAAGAGCCCAGATGTTCCCGGCTCGAGGCTCTCGGCATGCAGAGGACCACGACTGAGCCGTTCTCGTGGACTCCACGCACCAGCGACACCTCCAGCGTGTGGTGCCAGCGCCTGCCCCGACGTCGGTCCCTCGCTCCCGCCAGCGCAGAGAGGGACCCAGCTTCCTCCTGCCTCCGGCGCCCCGCACGTCTGAGCACACTGTAAGTGCCTCCCAACTCCCTGGAACTCAGTTTCTCCATCAATCCCCGTGATAAAGAGCGCCCGCTAAAGGGTAAGAACGTTCCGAGTTAATTTTTCATGAGGGCAAACATAAAAAATTCAAGCTAATACAACCCGAAGGGCGCGAGCATCCCGGGCACCAGCAGGCCCCGACATCTGCCTCTCAAGCCGGCCCCGCCGCTGCCTGCGTCCACCCCCGCAATTGCCTCGGCCCTAATCGGAGCCCGCCGTGCTCCGGCCAGCGAACCCGGGCGCGTCAGGGGTCAGGCACCCGCGTCCCCGGCATGGGGGCTCCTGGGTCCAGGCATTTGTTTATCAGAAGGTCACTCCTTAATGGTTTGAATTTAAATTTTTTATGCTTTTCTTCATGAAAAATTTAAAAGCTTTGTATTAGGGGGTCACATTAAAGAAATTCAGAAGATCAAGGAACAGCCCTGTCCAGCCCTGAGAGCCCAGCCTTGTCCGTGGCATTGCTCTCTGCGCCACGGCGTTTGCCTGCAGGCGTGCTGCTCCACACCGTCCTGCTGGGAGGGCCACAGTGCGCATGCTCGCTCGATCACCGGCCCCGCTCTGTGTGCCGCCCTAGCTGGCCTTGCTGGGCTGAGGGCTCCGATTCTACCTCCCAGAGGGCACTGTCCCCCCGTGCTGTCACGACCTCCACGTCCGGGCCGGCGCGGTCACACTCTGCAGACCGAAGGCTGCCCGGGGCCCTCACCTGGGAGCCAGGTGGCCCGTGTCAGGCTCAAGGCCAGTCACGGTGTTGGTTCCACATGAACAGGCTGCACTGACAGCAATCCAGCGGGGCTTTAGGAGGACGGTCTCCGAGATGAGCTGGTGGAGACCGCGGGCACGGCCGGCTGGTGCCTCAAAGTCAGGACGCCCTGGAAAGGGGAGCGAGGCGGGCTCCGAGAGTGGCAGCACCCGGGTCACGGTGGTGACAACCTCACAGTTGTGTGCACGCAGCTTACCCTTCTGGGGGAGGGTTCACAGCCTTCCTGTCATTGCACTCGCTCAAGGAGCAGATAGCCAGGGACCCTGGCTTCAGGTCGCACGCTGGGCCGCGCTCCAGGGGCGCAAGAGCGAGGAGGACACAGCCCCCTTCTGTCAAGGCTCCAGGCAGGCGATGCGGATGCCGCCCCAGGACGCAGTTCGGCAGAGGTGTGGCTCCGGTGTGGGCTCGGGTGACAGTCAGCTTCCCAGAAGAGGGGGTGTCGGGGAAGAAACCCGAGGCCGACTCTGGGGCAGCCAGACAAGGAGAAGACACAAGATTGTTCCAGGCAGAGGCAAAGCATCTTTTCAACGGCCCAAAAGGGGGACTGAGCTCGCTTGTCCTGGGAGCTGCCTGTGTTTAGGATGAGCTGGGAGATGCAGGACAAATGCCTAGACGTCTCAGCGGGGCCGTGCAGGGGGCCGTGAGGACGAGGGGAAGGATCTGCTCTTCTATTCTAAGGGGAAGGGGAGCCCTAGAGGTCTGTTGTTCTCACATGCAGTAAAAATGCACGTATTAGAATTGTGCATTTCACTAAATTTTGTCAAACACGCACACCTGTGTGACTACCAGCACAACCCAACCACAGACATGTCCACCGCCCCCAGAAGTCCCTGGGCTCCCCCTCCCACGCCACCTGCCCCCCAGGTCCAGGCACCACTGATCTGCTCCTGTCCCCGCAGATCGGATCTGGCATTTCTAGAACTTCAAAGGCAGGGAACACAGCGCGCACACCTTGTGACAGGCCGCGTTCCCTCCACCTCGTAGTCAGACTCAGCCCTGTCACCGCGGCATCTGCCAAGTTTCACTGCCCTGTGGATGTGCCACAGATATCGACCCACCACCCGTCCGTGGACATGCAGGTTGCTTCTGTCTGGGGCTGCGACGAGCAAGGCTGGTGGATGTTTGTGCACCGGTCTGTGCACGGACATGCATGCGCCTTCTGTTTCTGCTGGCCAGGAGGAGACCGAGTTGTGTGCTACACATGTTTCCCTGTGTGAGAAGCTTACACTGCCCAGAGGCTCTTAGGCAGGGGCGCGCAGGGATATTTCAGAAGGTTCCTGGCCGCAGGGTGGAGACAGACCTGGTGAGGAGAGAGCATGGAGTGACGTGCAGTCATGAGATTATAGCTCGCCTCTGGGAAAATGCCATGGATCTGACGACAAAGGGAAGGACAGTGAGAGGCAGGAGGAGGCGGGGGAGGGGACCAGAGGGTTAGGGTTGGCAGGGCCAGCTGGCTGGTTGCAAGTGGGATGGGGCAAGATGCTTCCGGCTGCGGTGACCGTGACAGGGCTGGGTCATCCGCCAACTTAGAGAAAGCAGCAGGAGTGTGTTTGGGAAGACAGAGAGTTCAGCTTGGGACGTGGTGAGTGAAGCGGGCAACAGAAATCCCAGAATAGCTGGGCATCCCCGTGGTGAGTCAGGGGAGCTCCGGGCAGCAGGGACGGGCTCCTGAGTCACCAACATTCAGCTGGCACCGGGGCTGCTGAGGAAACATGCACCCCATTCATCCTTCCTAGAACAGCTGCCAGAGAGTTCCAGGAGAGACCAGGACGAGGTTCGGCAATTCTGCCGAGAGTTTGATCCTCTAGAGACAGGACGGAACGCTGCTAGCATTTGAGCATGACCCTCAGGAGCGAGCTGGTTTGTGTGGGGTTATCAGTTAGCGAAGAGGCCGTGTGCACAGCTCGCTGTGTGATGGGGTTGATGCAAACGCCACGCCACCCGGAAGGCTACTCCAGCATCTTGGCCTTCTCCCGAGGGTGCTAGCAGTGGCGGTGCTGAGTGGCTGACGGGGAAGGGAAGTGCACCCCGCACCCCACGGATGTGGGACACGCAAGGGCTGTCTCTGCTCTGCTGGGTCAGTCTCCTAGTAACTGCGGTTTTGCTTGCTGTGTGGCGCTGTAGTCAGGCTCAGAGAACGCCCTTCTCACTCTGCTACGTATCCAAATTCCTGAGGTAGGAAATATCCACAGGGGCGTTGAAAATTGCCCCCCACAAAACGATAGGGCCTCGTAGCTCACCAGACCCCTAGAGCAGCTGCTCCGGGAGGGAGGACCACTGTGCTCGGAGAGGGGGGGCGAGCGTGATTCATTTATTAGAAGACAGCCAGGAAGCATACGGCTGAGGGGGAAGAGAGGCGAGACCACACGCACGTCAGAGACAGAAACTCCCAGGGCCAAGGGTGGAAAACAGTGAGACGACAACAACAACAACAGAACCATATGTGTGTCCACCGAGCGGGGCTCGGCTCGAGGACTGGAAAGTTGCACGATGAGATAAGGCGTGGAAAAGAGTGACTCAGAGCTGCATGTGCTGACGTGTCAGCTGTAAACACATCATGAGATAGTCCAGGCACAATAAGAGTAGGAAGATCAACGTAGCGAATATCCGTGCCCAACACTCGGCGTAAGATGGAACCCCACAGCACATTTGAAGAGCCCCTCATCCATGTGTTTGCCCTAGAAGCTATGTGGGAGCAAGTAGATGGGGACTTTGCAATCCGTCCTCAGTTTCCATCCTTGCACTAGGTTCTTCTTGATGGTGGCAATCTCAAGCACATTGCCCACTCCCTTTCCTCTTCCCAGGTGAGTGACCTGGGTCGTCACAGGCCCCAAACCCGGAGGGTCTACACTAGGTCAAGTGCTTTCCTGTCACCAGCTTGCAATTCTTACTAATTCTTAGGCAAAAGACTTCACATGTCACTCTGCAGGGGGCCATGAATCATGTAGCTCGTCTGCCCAGCTGCATGTCAAGTCTGGCCCCCGCCAAGGTCAAGGTCAACACAGCTGTCACTGGTAGACTCCGAGCTTGTTTCCTATTCTGGGCTGAGCATGTCCCGCCCAATTCATACCCTCAGTGCCTCAGAACACGACCTTATTTGGAGATAGGGTCCTTGCAGGTGTAGGTACTCACGCCGACGTGAGCCGGGCCTCTAATCTAATGGCTGGGGTCCTTACGAAAACAGGAAAGGCAGACACAGGTGACGTGCAGGGAGATGCCTTGTGCAGGTGAAGGCGCAGAGCAGGGCAGCATGTCTGCGAGCGGAGCATGCTGAAGATGGCCAGCACCCTGGGAGGGGCTGGGCGGGGTGGGGACCGGGTCCTTCCCTCACACTCTCAGAGTGAGTGCAGACCTGTGACACCTTCATCTCCGACCTCTGACCTCCGGAACTGTGAGATAATCCAGCTCTGTGGGTTGACCCTCCCACCCCCAAGTGATGGCACATTGTCAGGGCAGCCCCAGGACACACACGCTGTCTTCCATTCTCCACGGGCGCCAACTCTTCCTCTCCAGCGCTCAGGCTGTTTGGCAGCATAGGTGACAGCTAAGAGAGTCTGAGTTTCTGAGGACAACTCCAGACCTTCATATGGTTGTACCAAGTTCACAGAGTGTGCCTTTATGACAGTGGGCATCACTCTCCTGCAGGAAGAGCGTGGGCCCTGAAAAGACAGCCCACCACGCCGGACCCCGGCGTGAATCCAGACCTCGGCCGGCGACCTTGCATGCTCTGCCCTCAGATCCAGCCCTTGTCCGCAGTCCCTACTTCCCCAGTGCTCAGGCTCTCATCCCTGGCTCTGTCCCCAAGCTCATTTCTTGGATTGGGTTCTGGAATCCCACTTTCTTTATCCCTGTCCCCCAGGGCTGACCCCTGGCAACTTCCGTTCCTGGCTGATCTACGCATCACCTCGCTGATGGCTCCCAGGGGCATTGTTCCACCACAGGGTCTGAGACGAGACCCTCCGGCCGGGTCTTCCAGGTAACCTGCCGTTCCAGGTTGCACATCAGAGTGAGCCCTGGGACTTCAGGGAGGCGATTCCTCACTGTGACCTTCTTCTCCAAACAAGTGGCTCCCGTGGGGTGGACCCAGTCCCGGAGCTGCCCAGGGAGAGGAGGGAGCTTGGCGGGAAGGTTGTCCTCAGGCAGCAGTGCCCGTATTCAGAGTCTGGCCCGGATTGGAACCAGAGGAGCATTTGCCAAGGGCAACTGAAGGGAGAATGGTAATTAGCCAACAGTGGGCAGGAACGTCATGGGGACCGAAAGCAGCAAAGGGAGTGAAACCGATCAGCGTGGGATCTGATCAAGACAGGATCAGAGACAGTGGGTCAGTCCCTGAGAAAGTTCCAGAAGTTGGATTTCACAAGGGGACAACTACATGACATGGGAATCCAGGGATTGCCCCCGGGACCCACGCCACACAGGCCGGAGAGGAAGGGTTGGGGGCCAGGTGGGCTGTGGACTCCCTCTCACTCCCAGTTACTGTGGGAGGCCAGCTTTGCCCCCAGCCATGCTCTGCCTGCCCCCTTTGGCTGCGGGGTTCCTCCCTTTCTAGGGAGCTTCCCTAACCCAGAGCATGGCTGGCCTGGTGCTTCCCAACAGCAAATTCTTTTTGATGTCAACCATAAAAGTTAGGAGGTAGGGCAGACTTCCAGGGGCACTTGGAGCGACAGAGGGAAACCCCTTGCCCACCCATAATAAAATATCATGGTTTGAATCATCAAAAGGATTCTGGAATCATAATCTTAGATCATGTTTCCCTCTAGTTATTGCAATTAAGCCTATGATTAAATTGAAAACCTAGTCGCATCTTAAAGAAATATCCAGAGTTCACGTAGCTATGTGTTCATTATCTTAATCCCTATCTCTTCTCTCTGCTTAGCTTGTGTACCCCTCATCAGAGGAAGACATGTGCCTCTGTGGTTCCTCGTGACTTTAAAGTATATTCGTAATAATGCTGGATTATAGGAGGATTTTGAGGACCAAATGCTAAACTAAATACATAGTTACTCTTAAAGAAAGTAGAACTAGATCTGCAATGAATATACCAAAGGAACTCACTTTAAAATAGATTTGCTTACCTACCTCTTGGAATGACTACAATAAAAAATAAAAAACAGAACATCAAATGTTGGTGAGGATGTGGAACAACAGGAACACTCATTCCTTGCTGGTGGGGACGCAAAATGGGCCAGCCACATTTGACAATTCCCCACAAAGGTAAGTGTGGCCTTGCCACAAGGTCCAGCAACCATGCTCTTAGGCATTTGCACAACTGACTTGAAACTTATGTCCACATAAAAACCCGCAGGTCAGTGCTTATAGCAACTTTATTCATGCCACCATCTGGAAGCAGCCAAAACATCCACCAGTATGTGAACGGGTAGACAAAGTGTGGCACATCCACTAAATGGAATGCTACACTGTGATAAAGAACGAGAAATCGAGCCACACAAAGACTTGGATGGATTTTGAACGCATGTTGCCAAGTGGAAAAATTATCAACGGCTACAAACCATATTATTCCAATTACATGACATTCCGGAAAAGGCGAAAGTACAGAGGTGAGGAACAGATCTGTGATTGCCAGGGGTTGAGGTGGGAATGGTGAAATTGGTAAACCTGGGGAAATTTTTTTTAGAACAGTGAAACCAGCCGTATGATATTATAATGACACCATGCATTTGTCAAAACCCACGTTACTTTACAGCACTATAGTGCACCTTACTGTATACAAATTTAAAATAATATAGGATATTGAAGGACCTCAGGATAGAATGCAGAATGTGACAAAAGAATATAACTACACTGCGAATGTAGGACACAAGCAAACTGAAGGTGTGGGGGGAAATGGGACCTAAGTGACTTGGAAACGCATATAGTTAGGAAGACTGGAGGTGAGAGGAACTGCACAGAGCACTGTACCCTCGTTGTTAAAGTCCTTTCTCTCAGGGGTGTGGGCTGACAATTCTGACACTGCCGAACCTCCACACCGGAGTTGAAAAACTTCTTATTTAATGATTTCTCATTGTTGCATTGAAAAGTTACAGGAAAGCAAGTGAAGGAGGCTAGAATGATCCACATGGTAATGAATTAGAGTTGCAGACATCACTATGAGCTCATGTTGAGGTTAATGTAAATAAAGATGGTCATTTATAAAAAGAGATCTGTGTGTGTATATGTATACATGGGGTTAGCGTACACACACACATTTCCCGACTGTCAGTCAAGAGCGCCTGGAAGCATAATACTCCAGTAGAATGAGCACACTTGGGACCTGGATCTTGATTTCTAGTATCATTCCCCAAAAAAGGATTAGATAAGTAAACAAACAGATAAGTAAACAAATTGCCTATGCGGAAAAATTCCAAATAATTCATGTAGCTACTCCATCATTAAGATTGTGGGACATAACTTCCTACTCCTTAAGTACGGGCTGCCCAACAAAGGGTATAGGACATCAAGAGGAAGAAAAAAGAAAATCACTGCAGTGCAGAGACCTAGCAACCACCCCTCAGCCACGAGATGCAGGTCAGCACCAACAGGGACAAGTCGGGTTGGGAGTGAGTATTCGTAACAAGATGTGACGAAAATGGCACTTGACCTCTGATCTGCCTCCCCCAAATCCAGGACCACCTCTGTGATCTGCCTCCCCCAAACCCAGTCTGGTCATGACAATCAAAACGAAACAAACAAATCCTAGCTGAGGGACATTCTAGGCCACCAAGACTATCTTCCCCAAACTGTCAAAGTCACCAAGAACGAGGAAAGTCCCAGACACTCCCATGGCCGGAAGGGGCCTAAAGAGTCCTGACATTGGCTGTGACTTGAAACGTGTCCTCCCCAAGATTCACACACTGGAGCCTAATCCCCAGCGTGACTGTATTTAGTGACAGGTGCTCGCAGAAGTACTTGCAGCCAAATGTGGGCAGGAGGATAGGGCCCCCATCAGAGACGATCAACATTCTCATGGGAGACACAGAGGGCCTGCCACGTGAGGACACAGAAAGAAGGTGTCACCTCCAAGCCGGGAAGAGAGCCCTCAACAGAAACAGACCCTGCCAGACCCGATTTGGGCCTGCGAGCCTCCCGAACCATGAGAAATTGAACTTTTGTTGTCCAAGCCACGCAATTCGTGCTATTTTGTCACGGCAGCCTGAAGTGACAAAGGCAGTATCTACATGTGACGTGTCATCCTGGGCAAGAATCGGACACAGAAAAAAGAACGTTAAGAACTTAAAAAAATCTGAAAAAGCATGGACTTTAGTTAAAAATAATTTGTCCGTATTGATTATTGATAGTGACAAACCATATTTAATACAGGATGTTAATAATTGGGGACACAGCTTGAAGGATGAGAGAACTCTTTGTATTATCTTCATAATTTTTTCTACAAATCTAAAACTGTCAAAATAGAAAGTTTATTAAAATATAGATTTGAGGCTATAATAAAAGACATATGTAAAAAATCTGATTTTGCCAGGGGGTTTAAATACAGTTTTAAAAGACTTGGATAACTCCATTGAAAGTATTAAGTCCTTCCACCATTTAGTACATCTAGACACTTTTTTTTTTTTAAGGCAGGGTCTTGCTATATCCCCCACACTGGAGGGCAGTGGTGCAATCATAGCTCACTGTAACCTGGACTCCTGGGCTCAAGTGATCCTCCTGCCTCAGCCTCCCAAGTAGCTGGGACTACTGGCAGGCACCACTTGTGCACCACCACATGCCTGGCTAATTTCTGTATTTTTTGCAGAGACAGGATCTTGCTGTGTTGCCCAGGCTGGTCTCGAACTTCTGGCCTCAAGTGATCCTCTCACCTTGGCCTCCCAAAGTGCTAGGATCACAGCAGATACTCTCTTCTTCGATGAGACTGAGGCAGTGATTTGACAGCTCTCTTCTCCAGGGATCTACGAGCTCTTGTAGCATGATTCACAGAACTCTGACCCGCAGTATGTTTTTGGTGTGGATTATTTCCTGGTAGAAATTTCTTGGAGGCCTCCGTGTTCACCATGGTGGTGCCACGTTGACACAGAGGTCCTGGGAGTGCGCAGCTCCTTGCTGGGGCCTTGAACGCTGTGACCCTAGTTGTCGTAGCACAATGTTACCTCACGCTTCTTCATTTTTTTCCTAAGTCCTTTATGCTTTCATGCACTTGTTCCAATATTAGAATCTCAGATTGGAATTTTCTAGACCACATGATCTATTTCTTTTGCATTGCTCCTCTATCCTTCACTGCAGAGCTCCTGTGCCCACCTGACGTTCAGCAAAGATGCATGTTGTGTCTACTACGGGCAGGCCAGGTCAGAGACGCAGGGCCCTCCCGGTCTGCAGCATGGACTTCAGCTCGCTGACAGGCTCCTGGCCCGTTTCACTCTATTAAGCTGCTAAATATTTGTATAATTAACCTCCAGAGACACTCAGGTATTTTCACACAAAAAACAGTCTGAGCAGGATTTAGGCTATTGAGTAAAATACCTCGGATCTGATGACTCCTCCTCCTTCCGTACCTTGTGTGATCCCACCAAAGCGGAAAGAGTCATACTCCTGTCTCTCCAAGCCGCCCCATTCCTTCTCACCCACTAGCCGCCCGCCCCAATCTCACTACTCAGGCATGAGGCCCCGCTCCATTCCGGAAGATTCCGCCTCCTTTCTCACAGCACTGTTAGCCATCCTCTGTCTTGCGTGTGTTCAGGCCAATGCTTTCTTCTTCCCCACTGGGCTGTGATCTTCTTGAGAACAGGGTTTCAGTGTTATCCCGAGTCACCTTTGCGTTCCCGGAAAAATCCGGAACACTGCCTAGTATACACCATAGAAGCCCAATAAATGCCTGACAGATGGAGGGGTAGGTGAACAAAGGAGAGATTATTTCGGGAGCAGATCAATTATTTTCATTGGCCTGATAACCTCTCTCGTCCTCTGTCTGCCATCACCAACCAGAATAACTACAAAGAGCATGAAGACATTCTTCATTTCTATATATTTTTTTTTGAACAGCTGTTAAAACTCCGGGGGCCGTGTCCAGCCCAGGCTACCGGGGAAAGGCACCACCATCTCTTCCCCGTGGCAGAAGACACCGCCGGCTGACCCTGTGGTTTATGCTGAGCCCAGGAGTTTGTGTGATGCTTAGAGAGTATTTGCTTTCGGGATCCACAGTGCTCAGGGGTCCTGGAGCCTGGCGTGGGGAGGACGCAGGGCCAGGTGAGGCCGCGTCCCGTGTAAGACCTAGTCATTTGTCATGACAAATTCCATGTGAGGGCCAAAGTGTCACTTTTAAAACCATCTGTTCCTGTTGGTGAATTTGTGCTTAACTTGCGCTGCCGCTTGTTTTCTGCCAGGCCTGGGACCAATCGCTTCGCATCTCAGTTGTCCCGTATGTAAAATTAGGGCAGTCACGGTGACCACCGCTTCCAGTTGCTCCAGGATTAAATGAGTTACCAACATAAAGATTGAGAGCAGAGGTTGGCTCCTAGTAAGTGCACGGGAACTGCTGGTAAGGTGACGACCATTGTCACCAGCGCAGGGGTGAGGGTGCGGGGCCTGCACCCTGGGGCCCCTCAGGGCTCTTCGCGGAACAAGAGGACATTCACCGAGTCAGGCGCAGACACCACAGCACTGTGGTGCTGGTCACAGCGCCGCAGCAGCACCGAGGGAGGCGTGGAATGCAGGCAGGCACACCACTCCCTACTTCGTACTTTTGCCTGTTGGAACACCGCCGGCCTCCTAGCGTCCCAGCGTCTCGGCGTCCCACACCCTGAACCCAGCCCAGGCAGAGCTGGTGGGACAGGCCCCAGGGTGAAAGGGCCACAGGGGACTCTCGCAGGTTCCGAACCCTCCAGGCCCACCACGGGCCAACCTCGCCTTCGCCCACCAGCCTGGCCGCTGCGGGAGACCCCGCCCTTACCCGCAAGCTGCACTACGGTGGTTGCTGGTGGAACCCCCAAACAGAGAAGCTGCTCTGAGAGGGCTCCTGGGGAGCAGAGCCCGTGGGCGGCAGCCTAAAGGATTTGCTATGAGGGTTTAGTGAGCTTCACGAGCCCCAAGTGCCTGGAGACAGCAGAGCCAGGACTCTGGACAGGGCAGGGGCCGGCCCTGCTGGGCCGTTTCTCCTCTCGCTGCTCTCCACGCAACAGCTTCTTTCCGCCCCCGGACACGAGTTCCTGCTCACATGCGTTTATTTCTTCTCGGGCTCCGAGAGCATCTCGTTGCCTCATGCTCCACGCTGCCAATTCCAGAAGGTGGGAATGCGATTCAGTTGTCCAGCTGTGTTTTGGTGTCTTCACCCATCCCGTCCTCCCTGGCCCCCGGAGGCCCATGCGGTGGGTCAGGAAAGAAGAGGGTCATTTTTGTTAAGCGGCAACTTCCCAAAATATGGCTTTTCCATCGACAGAGGGTGCAGGAGGGACCCCCCAGCTGTCCCTCGGGATGTTCAAGTCCTCGTGTCCTCGGGCTTCATCTGGGCTTCCAGTGGACCCGCTGGGACTTCCCTTCTCAGCAGCATCAGGGAGTCGCCCGGCAGAGATAAACTCACCCCCATCCCAAGTCAGGACAAACGCCGAAGACAAACTATTCCTGGGAAGGCGCACGTCCCGCTGGCTAATTTGCGTGATAGCTGGAGGAGAGACAGCAGCGGAGGCGGCGAAATTCCAGGCCGCGCCTCTCCCCTCTGCCCGGCTGACGGGAACAGACGGTGCCGCCTGCCGGGATTTATCGCCGCACCCCGGGCCTGAAGCTGGTTTTGCGGTTGCACGTCCTGATCCACTGCCGCGTTGCGGAAGCCACCCCCGAAACCTTGAACGAGGACAAGATGGATAGACCTCGTTGCCCTGGCGCCGGCTCAGGCCCTCTGCGCCCTGCCCTCCCCCACGTGAGGACAGCGTGGGCTCCGGATTCAGAAGTGGGCGCTCAGGAACGTGGCCACAGTGTCCCGGGACTCAGCGGCCCCAGGGAGCGGGCGGGAAGAGGGCCACATGCACACCAGGGGGTTCAGGTTTCTCGGGACAGACCCACAGATGGCGGCGACGCCTCTCCGGCATCAGGAAACGCCGCGAGGTGCCTTTTGGTGGTGGGGTGTTAAAGATGGACGGGTGTAAATAATTGAAGCTTGGAGCTCTGTATGGCTCCGAGACGAGTGGTCATTTATTTTGAAAGATAAGAAACGTGTCTGTGCCCACTACCGAGAGCCGTCTGCATCCCCTCCCTGGACTGCGGCTCTGCCTCCCGCCCGCCCGGCGGCTGAGCAGAGCGGACGCGCCACACCGGGAGGGAAGACGCATAGAGGAGGAGGAGGGTCTAAGGACGGCTTCTATTTCTTTTGTAGTTTTCTGGGGGTAAAACAAATCACATTGCCATGGAAACTTCATTTTCTATATATTTTTCAAGAAGTTTCTCAGCGGATTCAGAAACTGTGCAAAGATAGGAGCAGACGCAGGAGCACAATTTGAACAGAGCTAAGTAGAATCTGATTTATAATTGTGATCCCAGAGACCAGAGCATGTATTAATAAACCGTCGCTGGGGGAGACCTGCGTTAACGTCCCAAAACTTATCCCAGGTGGCATCTCCCACCATACATCATCGGACATTAAAATTCCCCACGGCACTTGGAACTGCAAATTTGCTTTGCAGAAAGCTGGATAATATCAAGTCTGCAGGCTCATTTCTCAGTGAGCGTAGATGCAGACACCAGGGGACGGCTCTGGGCTGAAACAAACAGCGAGACGTGCCGCCGGGTCCGTGCTGGTGTTGGCTGAAGACATGGCAGGGGTTGTCCTGCCTCTTCCCTGCCACAACCACAGGCAACACCTACAGCAAGGATGGGCGTCTGCTAGCATGCATGCACGGCACGCTCAGATGCACCCCTTCAGACAGCCTTCCCTCGTGCACAGTTATGGTGCAAGGTAATCCATGCCATCGTTCCACACTGTCATCCCCAGATATTGAATCTGTTTTTTTAATAGCTCAGCAAGACACGGACATAAAGAACAATGTCCAATTCCCACAATCATGCGATCGGCCCCACCATGCTTGCCAATTGATTTGCTGCCACACGGCATAGCATCTCACCCGCTGCGGCTGAAGGGGCTGAGACATGCCGCCTGGCACAGACGGGAACACACGTGACGAGGAGAGGCGTGCTCCTTGCCCGTGTAGGATGTAGGACGCCTCTCCACCTCCTTCAGCAGAGATGACTATTTCTGTGATCTTGGAGCCAACAGTGCGAGTGGAACCGACCCCAGTTTCTCAGCTAGCACGAGTGGCTTTGAGCAGGTCACCTTACCCCTGCGAGCCCCAGCTTTGACCTCTGTCCTGAGGAGAGCATGAGAATAATAAAAATCCCAAGAAAAATGGCTAGGAAGACCTAGCCATGAGTGTCCATAAAAGTCATCTTCCCAGCTCCCCTCACCTCGGAATGGGTATGACCTCAAAATAAAATTCAGTCATTTAACATAAATGCATTTCTCTTAGGATAATCTAATAACATTGCTCAAAACTTACTATGTTGTGTTTATTTAACGAGCTATTTTAGAATGGTTTTAGGTTTACAGACATTGTGAAGATAGTGTAATACAAAGAATCCCCATAAACCATACACCCTGTTACCTCTATCATTGACATCTTTACATTAGGATGGTACATCAGTCAATAAACCAATCAATAAACCAATATTGCTACATTATTATTAACTGAAGCCCATACTTCATTCAAATTTCCTTAGTGTTACCTATTTTTTCTTTTCCAGGGTTCCAGCCAGGATACTAAACATTAGTTGTCATGTTTCCTTAGGCTTTTCTTGGCTGTGAAAATTTCTGACTTTCCTTGATTCTGATGACTTTGACAGTTTTGAGAAATACTGGTCAGATATTTTATGGAATGTCCCCCAAGTGGGATTTGTCTTGTGTTTTTGTCATGGTTTGGCTGAGTTATTGGTTTAGGGGAGGGAAACCACAGAGGTGAGGCGTCTTCTCCTCACCCCGTATCCAGACCACGTGGTGTTAGTCTGACTTAGCGCTGTCTATGTCGACCTTGCCCACCCGGAGTAAGGTGATGCTTACCGAGTTCTCCACGGAGCATACGCCTTTTTCCCTTTTCCGTACCTTACACTTGGCCTGCAGGTAGAGCTGGAAGCTGTGCTGCACCTCTCTGAGAGTGGGTTATCTAAATAAATCCCTTGGAATTCTTATGCACAGATTTATCTATCTCCACACTCCTTTGTTGACCCAGTATTTATTTACGTCGGTATGGACAGGTGGATATTCATTTTATATCCGGGGTTACAATCCAACACTACTTCACTTACTTTGTTGTTGCAATTATTCAGCCATTGGGTGATCTTTTAGTCGGCTCCTGTGACCTTTGCCATGACCCCATCATCGAAATGGAAGGTCTTGTTGTTCTCATTTCACTGTTTTGAGTGTATTTTAACTTGCAAACCTTGTGAGGTGCTCCAGGCAGGCTCGTCTTATTTATTTCTTGCTCCGGTCCCAGAATAAGACATTTCCCCAAGCACCCCCAGAGAACAGCAGTAGAAATGTTTGGAGAATGATATTAGAATCCAAGTTGTGCTTTATTCTGGGAAAAACCTCCCACTCTCTAGCCTCTGGAGCATATAGCATTTGGGCTGATTCTCACTGAATTTTAGGAAGTCAGCACTCTCGCTACACCCAGGCGACAGACAGAATGTGTACAGTGGTCTGCTCTCTGCCCCCGACAATCTAAATGTCCTCTCCACGGCTTCCACTCACGGCTGCACATGAAGTCTTCTGGGATGGGGACCTCAGCACAGTACGGGGACACGCATCAGAGCCTCCGCCGTGCTGGTGTGACCACGGTTGCTGCTGATCGCTGCAGTTTGCAGGTGGTGGTGAAGGTCAGTGATCAACACCCAGCCCTGGTTAACCTGGTTACCGTGAGCTTACGCATACTTGGGCACGCCACTTAGCCTATGTTAGGTACGCTCTTTGAAGACACTATGTCACGGTAAGAGCTGTCACCATCACTTACTGTGCAGTCAGTCTACCTTTCTCCCTGCAGACCTTCCTGGCTGCTGGGACAATGGCCCCTGCAGGAGAAGCCCTCACCTGATTTCTACTCTTTTTTTCCCCCCCATGTTCAGTTAAATTAACTCAACTGCCAACAGGGGTTGGTACTTTATATTCAGAGAGGCTGGATTAGAGTCATTTACATTAGCCCTAAATGAGGCCCTGAAGGATAATTTAATTCACACCCCAGACCACCTACGTTCTGAACTCAGAGGTGTTGTTCAAGAGAAAGGTGAGACGTGGTGGTTTAAAAATAGGTCCATCTCCTCCTGAGAGAAGAGGCTGGTCTTAATCTTTCACTTTGAAGATATTCTAACAACACCTTTGTGTGGGCTTAGCTGTTAAACTTAAACAAAAAAAAAGCACTAAGATTTTCAAAACATCCCTGAAGTCCTACTAGGAGGGCTGTCCAGAAAGTATCTGGCCACGTAACATGAACGATGTATTAGTAACAGCTGGGGACTTTCCAGACAGCCCTCGTGTTCGTACAGAGGCTCCAACTTTCCTGGACTCCTTGCTTGTACATGAGGACTGCATGCTCCACCCAGGTAGGGCTCCTCACCTGGGTCTCTCTTACTCATAGACTGCTCTGCACAGGTGCTTTGTCATCAACTTACATCTCGAGGGGGCGGGATGTTCCCCTGAACCACGCCATCAACCACAGGTTGAGGGAGAAAGCGCCTAATGACATGTGGGGAAAATAGCTAACTCGTGCCTTGGAGTATCTCATTTCTCACAAAATGGAGCTATTTCTCTCTTCGCTGCCTCTGTTGAAATAGAAGAGTAAAGGGGCCCTGGAATTGCCGAGGGGAGGGCGCAAACACTCCGTTTGTATAAATAGCTTCCCTGGCGGCACATGCACCTTTGGGGATTATTTTTAAGACAATGGAAGATAGTTCATTGTTGTTTTTCTGTGGTTTGTGCATTTTGAAGGAAAAATTTAGAATTGAGAAAGGGAAATAGACAAAGAGGAAGAAGCTATAACAAAAATGGAGAAGACAGAGATAAAACACACCAAGCAGGAACATCACACGTTCTTCACTGGAACAGATACAGCAATTGCATGAGCTTTGAGGTGTGTAGCCTCAGCCAGGATTGCAAAACCTCCACACTTGGAAGATCAACACAGAAACAAGCCACCCATATGTGGTAAATAACGACAGATTTCTGTGCTAGTCCTTCCAGACGTGATGGGGCAAGGTGGTGGAACTGATAGCTGATCAGCTTGGATGGAAAAGCCTTAACTAAACACTTATTCCTTTTTATATTCAGTTCCTATTATGTAGGTTTCCCAGGGGGAGAGCTTACAGGCCCCAAGTCTAGACAACCCAAAAGCTGAGTCCTTTGCAGCAAAGCCAGGGATGCAGGTTTCCTAAAGGAGACTCGAACCTAGAGCCCAGCAAGACAGGAATAAAGTTCTGAGCAGCAGAGACGAGACGGCCCTCACTCTGCTCGCGCTTTCCAACAGAGAACAGCGGCACCACCGTGTCGGCTCTCCACGCTGCAGGACAAGTGGCCACAAAGTCCGCGGCTTAAAACAACACCTATGCAATCCCCCGCGCAGCTCCTGTGGGTCACAGGTTCAAGTGCAGCTTACCTGGGTCTCCTGCTTAGGGTCACACGAGGCAGGAATCTCGATGTGGGCTGGGCCGTCTCACCTGGGGCTCAGGACCCGACTCCAGGCTCGGGTGTCGTCAGGAGGGTCATCTCCCCGCAGCTGTGGGAGTCACGGCCGTTTGCTCCTTTGAGAGCAGCAGGAGGAAAAACCTCTGACTCTGTGAAGCTCTTTGATTTTGTCCGTCTCTGGCCTCTGCACCTTTTTAACAAGTCCCTCTGATTAGATCAGGCCTTTCTGGGATAAGCTGCCTTTGATTAGCTCCACGTCCCTTGATTAGCAGCTTTAACTCCATCATCTGAAAAATCCCTTCACCTTTGCTGCTTAAAACAACTTCATCCCAGGAGCAACATCTCAGCACATTCACAGGCCCCACCCTCACTCAACGCAGGGCACCACCCAGGGCGTGTCCGCCAGGGCTAGGAATCGCAGCGACCACCGTGGAAGTCTGCCGCGACAGCTCCCTACGCAAGACCAGCTTCTAAGGCTGCTGCTAAAAGCATAAATATTCATTTCTTGAGAGAAAGCACAAATAGCGCCGCTATTACCGAAGGACGAGGACCGCAGTGATTCGCGCGTGGAGTTTTACAAATGGGGTCGCTACAGGGCTCCGTTCTTCACCGTGCAGCCGTCCCGAGTTGTTAATGGGCTGTGAGCACACTCGGGCAGGGAGGACGGCTCTCCAGGAACAAGAGGGAAATTCATTAAGTCACATTCTCTCCAGGTGCTTTGGCTTCTAGACTTCGCTTTGTAATTTTCCCCCCTTTTTGAACACAGAATGCATATTAGAGTCTCCTGACAGTTTTCAGACGTCCTGGTGGGAGTCTAAAAGGAGGCCTTGCTGAGGTTCTGTTTTCCCTCTTTGTGCTCTTAAGCAAGGAAAGCCATTTAAGGGGGCCCCGGGCAGTTTCGTGCAGTTTTCAGAAGGTGGAATGAAGAGACCACTTACAATCCCGTAGATCAGAAAAGGGAGGCGTCTTCTGTGCCCAGACCTCTCTCCTGATAACAGAGTGAGAGCGTTTATGCTGAAACTGTGGCAGCCAAGAACTCAGTGTAAGAAAGTCCTCAATTAAAGTGTTTCTCTTACGACATTCCACATGTGGGAGGATTCTGGTGACCACTGACACCAATAGCCTCAACTAGTCCTGCCACTAATCCGTGGCAGACACTGGCTCCCACCATGGCGGGTCCCGTGCAACCCACCGCACAATCACAAACGGACACTCAAAGGCAGGAACCCTGCCAGCTGCTTCCCTTATCCCTTTGAAAACAGCCAAGAAGAAGAGATGCACTGTTCTGTTTTCCTGTGCTTATTTTTTAAAATTTTTATTATGATAGCAGAGGTCATCCATCTTTATTTTAGATAAAGTAGAACATTTATGCAAAAAGAAAATAAAAATCACTTGCAATCCTACTGTGTGGAGATATTCAGGCAAGCACTTGCAATCTCTCCCTTCAAAACCTTTCTCTATTCTTGTATTTGCCTGTGTGTGTGTGTAGAGAAAAAGACACATTTTTAGAATAATGGGGTAATAACCTGTACAGTGTTTTGTAACCTCTTATTTTTCTTATTTGACCAGGAACTTTTCTGAATAAAGACTGTGTCTTACCCGTTGTTGTGCTTCCAGGGAAAGGCATAACATTGCCACAGAGCAAGTCCTCAGTGGTGTCTGTAGGACAACCTGTCTGTGTTAATGAACACGGAACGGCAGCATCCTGTCGGTAATGGCGCAGTGGCACACTGGATGATGTCATAATTCAGTATTTCCCAAATTGTGATATTGTACTACTGAGAATCTGAGGTAGTACATGGGTAAAAATGTCTTTACCTTAATCATAATGTATTTTACTTTTCCCTTAAAAAACTACATACATAGCATATAAACCCAGATTTTTTTAAGGATTAGGCCTAAGTACTATTTAAGTTTTTAAAAAGGAAGGAAAAAACTCCTAAGTAAATAACAATTCGAGAAGTTCTTATATTTGACAAAAATGATAAAGACGGCACCTCAAATGATAAAAGCTTAGAATACTGAGACCTGATTCATTTAACCATTTATTTCTCTCCTAACACACTCATTGATAAATTCCTTCCTTTATTTCTGGTATAAAAATGCTGTAACATCTTCCTACATATGCTTTCGTATGTTGACTTGATTATTTCCCAAGAGTAAAATTCCTAGAAATGAAAATGTTGCATGTCTGGAATGTTTTAAAGCTATTGATACATGACGACAAAAACCATCCAACTGGAATCAGAGCTTGTGCCCGTGTGCCCGTCCCCAGTCATGTGCAGGAGGAGAGCAGTTCTGCCTTTTTAGAAACTATCTGAACTGTGGAAGTGAAAAGCCGTGAAGGTTTTGCACCGGGGAAAATGCACAGCCCACGTGAGTCTGTGCTCCCTGCCCAGGGTCCCTTCCCGTCTGGTCTTCACGTCCTCTGTGTCTCAGTCTCTCTGGCTCACCCTTCTCCCTTGGACGTACCCCTCTCTGTGTCTGTGTGTGTTTCTCCCTGTTTCCCCTCCCTTTCTACCCCCGAGAGAGAGCTGTGTGCAAATTTTCAGTTTAGATAATAATGCTGTGTTTGATAGTTCGATATCTGTCATTCAAAATAAGAGAAAGCTGATATTTATATTACTAATGAGGTATCTCAAGGGCTTGCCTTTCAGTTTGGAGACTGCCACTAGGAAGCAGGAGCTGCCTGCACCTGGGACAGGTGGTTCTCAGTGAACAGTCCCCTGCAGACTCCCAGCCTCCCCTTGGCCACCCACATTCAGGCCTCCGCCTGCTTTGTTTTTGAGGGGAGGCGGCACTGCTCCCCCACCGCCGCGTGGTCCTCTATGGGCTACGTTGCCCTCACCTTGCAACGCCCGGCCCACCTTGGCCGCTGGCGACCAGCCCTGGGCCAAAGCTGCCGTTCCCCTGTGGATGGAGCCACACAGACACCTGGAATCACTCCCTCAAAGCCTGAGTTGGGACACCTGTCTCCAGTGCCGAGCCTGGAATAAGGACCGAAGCAAAACTGGAAATGATGGAACAGTGGCTTCTACATCAGATATTTGCCTATCATAGCCACAAAACATATTATTTAATTAACTCTTTCCAATTGATACAGTTGCCTTCATCACTTATAAAATTTGCTTCAAAAGAAGCCTTTATATCTCCTGTAAGTGAAAAACCATTACCACTCATAATAAGGTTACCATATGCATAAAAACAGGGAAGACAAAGAAATGTTCCTATGGTCTCGCTTGGTACTGAAGCCTTTTGGAGACCCGAGCCTGCGGCCCTCCCCTGGTTCTTTCGGGAGACCAGAGCGTCGCTAACGGAAGGCAAGGGTTGCCGCGAGGCTTTCTCCCTAACTCTGCAGCAGACGTGTGGCCGAGAAGCCCCTCTGTCCTTCAGCTAGACAGCGCTGGCCAGTCCCCTGTCCCTGCATCAGCACAAATACCACCTGTACTTTGTGAACCCCTGAAACCGTGATGGTCTTTATGGGGGCAATTGATAACGAACACACAAACACACAGCAAACCAAAATAATGGGCATGAGATGGTTCCACATACAAAAATGCATCAGGGCAGCCCATCACATTCACAGAATGAAGGAGAAAAACCACACAGTCGTCTCGGTGGATTCAGAAAGCGTTTGGCAGAATTTGACACTCGTGCACGATAAAAATAAAAAATACACTCAACAAACTAGGAACAGCGGTCAACTGCCTCAACACAATAAAGCTGTACAGGAAAAACCCACAGCAAGCATCGTACTCAAAGGTGAAAAAGCTTTTCCTCCGAGACCTAGAACAAGACAAGAATGGCTACTCCACCGCCTCAAAGCGCTAGCCGGAACAATTAGGCAAAAAAATAAAAGTAAAGAAAGAGTGCCCAAATTGGAAAGGAAGAAGTAAAACTATCTGTGTTCACAGGTGATACGATCTTACCATATGCAGAAAGCCCTAAAGAGCCCACACACCAGAAATCCATTAGAGCTAAGAAATAAATTCAATAGAGTATCAGAATACAAAGTCAGCACACAAAAATCAGTCGCATACTAACAGTGAACAACACGAAAAGAAAATGACAAAACCGATTCCACTTACAATAGCAGCAAAAATAATAAAATACTTATGAATTAACCAAAGACATGAACGACTTGTATAATGAATTTATAAAACATCGCTGAAAGGTTTTTTTCACTTGTGATAAAATACATATAAAATTTATCATCTTAATTATTTCTAAGTGTACCCTTCAGTAGTGTTAAGTATGTTCACATTGTTGCCCAACTAATATCCAGAATATTTTATCTTCCCAAACTGAAACTCTGCATCCATTCCCGCTGCCCCCAGCCCCTGGCAACCACCATTCTACTCTCTTTCTCTATGGAATTAACTACCCCAGCTTCCTTAACATGTGGAATCACATAGTATTCATCTTTTTGCGTCTGGCTTATTTCACTTATTAATAATATGGCATCCTCAAGGTTCGCCCATGTTGTAGCATGTGTCAGAATTTCCTTCCTTTTTAAGGCGGAATAATATTCCCTTGTGTATTTATGCCACCTGTGTGGATCCATCCCTCCATCAGTGCACACTTGGGCTGTTTCCACCTGTGAATATCGCTGCTGTGCACATGAGCCTGCCAACATCTTCTCACGTCCCTGCTTTCAATTCCTTTGGATGTACACCCAGAAGTGGGATTGCTGGATCACACGGCGATTCTATTTTTAATTTGTTGAGGAACTGCCAGGCTGTTTCCACAGTGGCTGCACCGTTTTATGCTCAGGGCTCTGGTTTTTTAAGTGGACGAGACTGAGAGTGTGAACCAGACTGAAAGTGACACTAGGGAGTCCTGTTATCAGAGAACATCAGAAGGAAATGTTGGGCCTTCCTCCCCGGGGCACCCATCAGGTTTAAAAGGGACAGTGGAATAAAGAAGAAGCTGTTCCTGCTCACACGCTGGGGACCCCCAGGTGACGAGCAAACCAGCAACCCCAGGTCACGCCGGCGCCCGGCCCCACCTCCCAGCCCCGAGCCTCCACGCTCTGTGAACGCGCCCCGTCCTGCCCTGCACTCTGGTCTCTGCTCCACCGCCAGCTCTGTCCCAGGACGCCAGCCCTCCCGGCAGGCTCAGCCCAGCCCTAGTCCGGGAGGCCAGGTGGTCTCCCCACGTCTCAGCCTCTGTGGCATGTGACTGCCCCACTCCGGGGTCAGACCTGCACCAGAACCTCAGTTTTCTCACCTGTGGAATAAAAGCACAAAGAGCCCCTTACATAACAGCTGCCGTTCGCATTGTTGCCAAGAGTGAGCCGGAGGGAGCACACCAAAGGCTGCATGTACTAAGGACACAGCAAACTCTCCTCCTGGTTTTTATGACACAGCACCTGTGGGGAGCATCCGGGTTGTGGGGCTCCTCCTTATTTCCTGACCGTTTCCCTTTCATTAGCCCAGGTGGCCCGTGAGTAGGTAAGGCGGAGGGGCACTTTCTCGTCACCCCAGTTTTACAAGTCAGGCCAGCCCAGCCTTTTGCCCGACCACCTTTCTGCTCCAGCGGAGCTGCTGTACCCTCACCTTGTCGGACTCTCCTGGATCGTGTTCCCCGTTTGGAGGGCTCTGCACCCCTCAGACCAGGGACTACCTGCTCGTCCTCCCATAGGCTCTAGCGCTGTTGCCTCTGGACACGACCTCCTGTAACCCTCTCTCAACACACCAGGGACGTCTGCCTCGCAGGATGTGCCACCGTGGTCTGTATTACATTGCCTTTGTGGGTGCCTTGTCAACGACGACGCTCGCCTTCCTGTCCATAAACCGCCACGGGGGCCAGGGTCCTGGCGGATTTGCTCATGTTCCTCTGAGACACTCCCAAACACTGGAATGGAGGCGGCTTTCATGGCTTGACTAAGTCTTCCCGGGAAGGCAGAGCAGCGGCTCCGGCACAGACCTGGGAAGGCCCAGATCTGCCCTGTAACTGAGTCAAGTGTCCCGGCCGTGCTACTTCCTGTGGTCGAATTCTCTGGCCCAGCAAATGCACGAATTAATAAAAACATGGTCTTTGAAGCTATTGACATGTGGTAAAATCCATGACCCCTGCTCCAACAGTGTTTGCATTTTCTGTGCCCCAGAAGGCCTCCTTCCCCCTCACCTAGAAATACTCCCCAGGGCTTGAATTCCACTGCATCGGGGAAGCCGTGCCTTGGACGGCGAGGTGGCTGCAATCCCGACACGCACGCTTACGCAGGGCCGCGCCCTCCCCTCTCGGCACCCCTGTAGGTTGGATTTTAGACGTCGGTCTGGTCACTTGGGGAACGTCTCCACCCCTGACAACAGCCTGCTTCAGGCCTTAGCACACGCCAGGCCCGGAGCACAGCTGGGTGCGGACACGCCAAGTCTGCGGGGAAATGAGTCGCGGCGAACCCGTCCCTGCTGCAGGTGCGCTGCAGGTGCGCCGCAGGTGCGTTTGGACTGCGTGGCTGCAGGGAAAGCTAACGCTTGTGACCGTTCTGGTTTTTCTTTCTAGAGCAGAATGCACGACCAAGAGTGGAAAATAACCAGGTTCAAGGAAGTCCATCAATCCTCATGAATTAATTGCTGATTCCGGCTGTGCTCAGCGTCACGTGAGGCGCTAGGCTGCTGCATTGCATTTCTGGGTAGAAACCCAGACTCCCCCCGTGTTCGCTGGGATCTTCCAACACTGCGCCTGACCGGCCGCTGTTTTTCCTAGGTCTTCTTGAATGATTCATTGCGTCTCCCAGCAGACTGTGGCTGCTTCCAATGCAGGAGAATCAACAAACAGAGCTTGGAGAGAGACTTTGGTATTCTTCTGTCCATGCATCATAGCTCAAACAGGAGCAAGATAAACTCATTATTAGTCTACCTCGGGCTGTGCAATAAAGAACCCATGCATCAGGTGAAACCTTCAGGGAATGATTAACAAAATCAAATTCTGGCTCATTCATGTCATTTTTCCTTAAAGTTTGCTGGGAAGAAAAACAGTGGCCTCCAAAGATCAAATTATCTGGTCTCGTGGTCCTCAGCCGTATGAAAATGCTCTTCTTCTCTGCGTCAGGTCATGTCGCTCCCGGGAATACACGACTCAGAAGCAACACTCAGGAAAACAAAGAAATTCACTGCAGCTGGGGAAAACATGGAGATTTTTTTTTACAAGAAAATGTATGTTTATTTTAAACATATACGTGTATGTGTGGTTTCAATGTGCAAAGGTTTAATTTGTATGTAAAGCTATTACTACCTGGGAGGTAATATAGAAATGAAAAAAACAAAAACAGAGTAATTTTCATTTTCCTGTTGTCATGAATATAAAATTCTCCTCTTCATCATGAGAAAATTAATTAGACACTGTCTCAGGAGACCTGAATTCTAAGCCTGGTTCTATTTCTAAATAGCTGTTTGGCCTTAAGCAAGTCACTTAACTATTTGAATTTTTGTTAAATAAGTACAGAACAACTTATTGTTTTTAACACATGGACCAAAATAGACTTGCTACTGTTTAACTTAGAATGAAAATGTGTTTGAGTCACATGAAAAATTGTTTTATTACATTCTCAGAGTAACTACTTGAAACATTAAAAATAATGATAAGAAAATCAGTACTTCTCTCTGGATCCTAAAATGTTAATATCTAGTCAATATTGCTTCACGGCACAAAAAATTTCTAATATTTATTCCTGAAAACTGATGTTGAGCCTTACAAGCAGGTTGGAGGCTGCCTGTGGCCTGCCAAGGCCTAAGAACTGGCCTTGCCTAAGTTAAGAACGCCACCCACTTTAATTCTACATGTCTCTGATGCATAGTGTCTAGGTCTGTTTGGGAAATGAGACTGCCTGATCTACTGTTAGGCTTTAGAAATAGTCTCATGCTGTCAGTAACGATCATTCACTTCAAGTTAACTACCCATAAATCCAGACCTGATTGTGGACGGTAACAGGTCTTAAACTGAAAGCAGAGAAGGCAACACACGACTAACGTGTAGTCTTTGCCGCACACCTACACTCCAAAGGGCAGATAAAGGATTCAGATCTCTTCCAGTTTCCAAGCAGAAGCCACTGCCTTCTTCCTCTGTGATCCTGAGACTTTTCATTTATTCATGATCAAACATCAGGTGAGGGAGTCCCTCTCCCAAACGGTTGCTTGTTTTCAAGAGTTGCAAGAGACCCAATGCACAGCACGGGTGTTTCCTCTCCGTGGCAGTGAGCTGGGATGAAAGCAGGAGAGAGGAAGAGGCATGAACTTGCTAGAATATTTATGTTGTCAGAGATAACCTCAAGACTCTTGAAGACCCTGGGACGTGACCCACCTTCCCCTCAGAGCAAGAAAGCAGTCGGGCCACTTTGGAGGGGAGAACTGTGGTGTAGAGCTACCTGCTTGGATCAGAGCTACAAAGGAGCCTCTTTTCCCAGCTTCTACTGAAGGCCGCACTTCCCTTCCCTCCTGCCTCCCGCCCCCCTCCTGGCTGAGCCTCAACATCAAAAATTCTGTTTAGTGTTTGATTCCAGGAGAACAGAGGACATGCGTGGTATCTCACTGGCATTCCTCATGCTCTTTGCAATTTTACAGGATACAAAACAGTGCATGCAAAATCCCCATAACTATTATATAATTTCCACTTGTGAGAGGAACAAAAGAAAACAAAATACAATATCTTACTCAAATCTATCTCTGTCTTTTAAAGATACATTTACAGAAAACATTTACCGCTCTCCCTATGTGCTTGTTAATCCAAAAGGAAGTCACTTTTCTCTTCTAATATCCCCCTAGAATATCAACCTACTATTTATTATTTTTAGAGCAAACTTGTGAAAGTTTCCCATATGTTTCCAGGAATCGTCACCACTCCCTAAGGGAAGGTCTGCAGTACAAGCAGGTGGTCACCCTTGGTGGCTAATTAAGTTTTTCGAATTTGCAGAGGGGATTCTAGTCCAGGAAATGTGTGACCAGGAAGAGAGGGAGGGCTTCGCAGCTGTACCGGATGACCCAAACTGTTCCTTGTTGGGAACGTTGAGTCCCGCCACCTGGGTTCAAATGCCCAGAGACGTGTGCAGGCATCTTCAGTTCACCCAGACCCTGTCTCCCGCCCAAACTGTGATTTCATTCCCTCCCCTGTTCCCGCTCCTGGTTCTAGTCACTTGGCATTTATTCCATAAGCATCTGTTGAGCGTCTCCCCCGTGCCAGAGATGGAGTTGGGCCCTGGACACACAAGGGGAGATGAAACACGGGCCTTGCTCTCCAGAGACGCACAGATGGGTAGGCAGGAATCGAAACGCAGAGCCCCGTGTTGCAGGAATGATGGTCACCATAACAACAGCCGCCATTGCGCACTGAGCACTTCCTGCATGCCCGGCTTGACTCGAGGAGCTTCACCTGTATTAATTCACCTGGATCCACAGCAACCCCAGGAGGACGCTCAGAGACAGGGGCAGGGACATGAAGAGGCTTTCCCAAATTCACCCAAAGGACCAGGCAGGAAAGCCCAATCTTGAAGCCTGATCTGCCTAATTTTAGAGCCCAGACTTGACCCTGGACTGTCTTGCCCTCGACCCACGCTGCTCTGGGAGAAACATGAGGAAACAAGGACTTTCCACCCTCTCGATTTACAATTTCATCTCAATTAGCCACGTTGCCCTTTTACTTTTTGCTAAATCAGGGGTCCTCAAACTTTTTAAACAGGGGGCCAATTCACTGTCCCTCAGACCATTGGAGGGCCGTTGGAGAGTGCGGGCACATTCCACACATGCACACTGTGGGCCCGGGACGAGTTGGCTGCTAAGCAGGACAGGCAGCGGCGGCAAAAACACCCGGAGGGCCGGATAAATGTCCTCGGGGGGCCGCATGTGGCCCGCGGGCCGTAGTTTGAGGACACCTGTATAAAAACAACCATGAAATTGCCTACCATGAGACAGACTGTTGTGAATCCACAGAAGTAAACGTGTGCTCTAAAGAGGGGAAACCCCACTGCTGCCCGTAAGACTGCATTTACAACGCAAGAGTGTGGCAGACACAATCGTTTCACTGTGTTTTATGTGTTTATCTTTATAAATTAACTATTTGTAGTAGCACACAGACAAAGCATAATTCTGTGACCTCAGACCCATGGTTCTCAGTGGAAGAGAACTTTGTCCCAGGGGACATTTGTCAACAACTCTAGACATTTTCAGTTGTCATTACTGAGAGTAGGGTGGGCTGGGGCTGGGGGGCACATAGGGAATAGACACCAGGATGCTGCCAAATATCTTCAAAGCCTGGAGCAGCCCCCACACAGCAAAGAATTATCCAGCCCACACACCAATAGTGCTGAGGTCCAGAAACTGTGCTTCAGGCATACATCTAAACCAGATAGGCATTTGCTTATTCATTTTTGGGTGGCAATCACAACACAACAGAACTGAACCGAGCTGCAAATACACCTCTATGCTGTAACTTAATATTGACTAGACCTGCTTGGTCTTTCCTGTTTTGCATAACATCTTTCCCTCTCAAATTCAAGATCAAACGAGCAAATCGGCTATTATTTGTACCCTCACACTTTAAAGTTTAGTTTCGATGTACAACTTACAACTCTTGCAGTGTCCTTACAAAAGCCCTCTCCCCTCCCTCGCCCCTAAACTCCAGGTGCCCTGCCCACTGATGCAGAGCCAAGCAGACGCATGTGCCCAAGTACAATTAAAGAGATTGGCTATTAGTAGAAGGCACCCTGGTATCAGCTAATCTGAAATTAAGTGGGAGATATTCTGTTAAGGCCGTGTTTTGTTAAGCAAGCAAAATGTAAAACCATCACATCTTTAGTGATTGATTAATGACCTTTTAAAGGACCCTGTTAAATGGGGAAATTGAAGAATGTGAGAGCAATTAAAGAGCTCTTGCAAGGCAGTTCACTTATCAAAATGACTTGGACAAGATTCTGGCTGGATCATTGGCCCTTGTACCTTAACTGCTGTCAAATTGTATCCAACAGCCCCAAGAAGACTATTTTAGGCATATCAGCAAAATGCCACCCTGAACCTTTAGCAGCAATTACAGCTTAACAGGCACTGGCCACACAGAGATTTGGACTGAACTTCTCAGCGAGCTTCGATCTGCACAGCCCAGATGCCCAGCCGATCCCGCGCCCGCCTTCTCCTGCAGGTATGTGCTGTTTCCATCAGCATCCTCCAGATAAAAGCCCCTGTCTGCAAAGGGTAAAAGCTAAGCTAGCTCAAGTGATGCAGCACTTTGTTCCAGTAAGGATTCCTTTGAAATAGCAATTACTAATGTGCACCAGGTAATTTAGGGAAACAGAGCTAAAACCACCCAAGAGCTTTGAACAGAAATATCATCCCAAAGCATTTCCTTTCCTTTCCCTTTCCTTCCTCAGGCTTCTATGTTTGATGAAAATGAGCTTGTTCCTCCTGAGATCGCCCCAGCCCTTGCTGCTGTCGAGGAGGCTCTCTGGGCACTAAACATCGAGGATGTTTGCTGAGCGTCTTGCGAGCATCCAGACAGAGCCGTCGCCCCGTGCTTGGGGCTCTTCTTGGATAGAAACATCTTTTTTTTATTTTCCTTTTCCTGGGCCCAACCCTGCCTCCTTGGCCCGCAGTGGGGAAAAGAGAAGATTAAACACTCACTCAGACATATTTGCCTTGGAGGTCCGTTTTTAAAAGCACCACATGCCAAGGACATCGCCAAATTTAATCTCTCCCCTGGGTGTGATAGAAGTGAGCGAACCAACTTCTGATTGCTTAGGATGCCAAGGTTTTCTTTTTTTTTTAAATTCATGGACCGCTTGGGAGGGTTGAGAATCAGGCTCTATCTGGTTTTTATCTCTACGGATGGCCGTGAGTCTGAGCGGTCAGATGGGAACTGTGCACGCCTGTCCTCCTCCTCTTGCCCCAAATCCGGGGCTGCCTCTGCTCCAGGCTGAACAGACTGACTCCTGCATCAAGCACTGACCTTCTTTCGGGGGAACTTCTCGGTGGCAAGTGCAGGCAGTGGGGACGGGTGCTTTGTCTGTTCCCACCTCGCCCACCCAGAGGGCGCCGATCCCATGTGACTCTTCACAAATTTTATAGCTTCCCAAGTCCTTAGATAACTGGGATCCTTAAAAAGTGGCCATGGCTGCCTTATTTGTATGATGGGGATAATAATATCTACATCATGCAGTTGTGAGACTTAAATAAAACAGCAAAGCTCTTGCAAATGGCTCTGGGATTTCTATGCAATAATTTGGGGCGAGGATCTGGAGGGATGGAGGGAAGGAGTGAGGAGGAGGGTTTGCCTGAAAGCGGCCACCACAGAGCAAACGTATTATTTACTTTGCAAGATCTGAGCTGCACATTTGTTAGGATAGCACTGTGGCTAAAGATGCTTCTATTTGCATTCTACATAAGATTAAAAAATATCATTTACATATCAAAGGCTATTACTATTATTAATTTACTCAGAATAACTAAGTATAAATGATAAGAATTATGAGATCAGCAATCCCACACCCCATCCATCATTCCTTAATCTACCCTCTGAAAAAGGTTGAGTTTCTATTGTTGTTGTTAACTTTTTAGTTTGAATCGTTTTAGATTTACACAACAGTTGCAAAGACATTACAGAGTGCACCCTTTACCAAGCATGCCTAATCAGCTTCCATTAATGGAGACTTCTGACAACCATGGTGCGTTTATCCCAACTAAGAATTAACACCGAGCAGCACCATGCTATTAACTAAACCACAGGCCATTCAATCTCACCAGTTTTCCCGTTAATTCTCTCTTCCTGTACCAAAATTCCATCCAAGAAATGGAACTTGTGTCATTGTGTCATATTTAGTCATTGTGTCTCCTTAGTCAGCCCTGGTCTGTGATACTTTCTCAGGCATTTCTTATTTTTTATGTACCCAAAATTGGGCTTATCTGATGTTTTCCCATGATGGCAATGGGGTAATGGATTTGGGGGAAGAAGAGCCCAAAGATGAACCATCCTTCTTTCTCATTACCTCATATCGGGGTTCCATGGTATCCCTGGAGTCACTAAGTTCACCACCTGATTGGGTGATGTGCGTGCAGTTCCTTCTGTCAAGTTCCTAGCATTCCTTATCCAAACTCTATTCCAGGGTTCTGCAAATATTTTCTCAAAGGAGGGGATAGTAGACACACCAGACTTTATGGACCAAGAGGCAACATTGAGACTGATACGTAGGCATTTATATACCAGATAAAATATAACCATTTGAAAATGTTGAAAAAAAATCTTAGGTTGCAGGCAGTAAAAAGCAGTTGGCTTTGGTCCAAGGGAACAAACTTTGCCAACCCATGCTCCATTCCTGCAGAGAGAATCATCAAGTCCCACCTGCACGGGGGGATGGGACACTAACCTCCATCTCCTGGAAGGAGGAGTAACAAAGAATTTGTTAAAGCCACCAAGGCAAATAATAATAATAATAATAATTGTTTCAGGGGAAAACTTTGCAGCTATGCAAATACCCGGTTCCCCTCAAAGTTTCTGCTGCCGCTGACTTTGGCATTCATCAGTGGCTGCCGCCTGCAGTAATTTTCACTGTCATGTCCTACTGGTCATCGTCTATTTCCCTCACGCCAGCTGCATTTATTGTTTAGATTTCTGGATTTGTCTCATCTTCCCCATGTGTTTATTTATTCGATCTGCTATTTACACCAGTGTGGATTGATGAATATAAATTTTATTCTTTGGGTTATAATCTCATGGTGTCTTGATTCATTTTGTGGCTCCAATTAGTGCAGCTTGGGCCAATGGGAGCTGGATCAGGTTCTCCTGTGATCTTGTGACATCCCCCATCTTTTCTTTTTCCAAAACTGTCTTAATTTTCTAGCACTATGAGATGCTCCAGGCTCATCTTATATTAATATTTTCCCTGACCCAATCCTTCGAATCAGCCAGTTTTTCAAGGAGCCCTGGTTCTTTTTATTGTAGAATGAAGCTTAGAACCCAAGACACAGGTGCTAGGTGTACCCATCACTTCTGGGTTGCAACCACTCTGCTGAAAGAAAGAGGAAATATATCTGTATTTATGTCTATACATCTATAACTATAGCTGCCAAACCCACTCATGCACAAATGTGTATATTTTCGGTGTCTATCTATATACTCTGTATATAGAGTAAAATAAACATGGCTTCATGCTGACATTCCCAACTGTAACCCTACAATTGAGGGTCCAGTTTAGACTGCCCCTTACCCATATGTAACTTCTTCCACTGGCAGTTAAACACCTGACTCTGATTTTCTAGAATTTATTTACTTATTTATTCAACTCTAACATACTTATGAAGTAGTTTCAGAATTGTTATCCCCATGAGGAAAAAGTTCACTATCTAGAGTGCAGTGTATATATGCACGTTTTGCCTTTAGTCTTACAGCACCTGGGAAAAAAATACATTTTCCAAAATTATTTATGTCAGCTCCTTTTTTCTCTACCCTCCGCAGTGAGGATTTGCCATACTTTTGTAATATGGTTAGGTATATTGGCACAATCAACAATACATCCTGGGAATCCCAACATCCTGGGTGAATATATTTTTAAGTTATATTTTTTAAGTTATTAAGTTTATTTAAGTTATTTAAATATTTTATATCTTCATTGAGTGCTGATCACTCTCTGTGATGCACAAGTCTACTGATTTTGGCAAGAGCTTAAGGTCATGTGTCCATCATCACTATTCCATACTGAGTATTCCCACTATTCTCAACATTCCTTTAAAGTGATCTTTTGGCATCAACCACTCACACTTGCCCCAACCCCTGGCAACCACTAATTTGCTTTTCACCCCTATGGTTTTCCCTTTTCTATACAATCATGTAAATACAGCATGGAGCCTTTGGGGCTTGCTTCTTTCATTTCGCAAAAGGCATTTGCGTTTCATCCATGCTGTGCAAATTAATAGTTTGCACCTATACCACTGTCTGTTTATCCATTCTGCTGTTAAAGGAAATCTTGGCTGCTTCCAGTTTGTAGTAATTATTAATGAATACACTATAAATACTTGTGTGAAGACTTGTGAGTGAATATACATTTCCAATTCACTCAGGCAAACACCTGGAAGGTTGCTGGATGGTATGGCAAGTGTAGGTTTAACGTTATACAGAACTGCCAAGCTGTTTCCACAGTGGCTGTGCCATTTTATATTATTAATACCACAAGCAATGGGTAACCATCTCTGCACTTCATCCTCACAGCATTTGGTATTGCTGGATTGTTTTTCTTCTTCTTCTTCTTCTTCTTCATTTTAACTACTCCGATAAGTATGCCATGGTGCCCCCCTTGTGATATTACTTTGCGTGTCTCTGTTTCCTAATGATGCTGAGCATCTTTCCATATGCTTGTTTGCCACTTGTATACGTTCCTTTGTGAAGTAGCTATTCAGATTTTTGGCCTATTTTTTAATTGGGTTGGTTATTTTCTTATTATTGAGTTTTAAGAATTTTTTTTTATATTTTGCCAATGAGTCCCTTATTACATATACATTTTTTTTTATTTCGGCATATTATGGGGGTACAGATTTTAAGGTTTCAATAAATGCCCTTTCCCTGCCTCCCCCCACAGCTCTGAGTTTCCAGCATGACTATCCCCCAGATGGTGCACATCTCACTCATTATGTATGTATATACCCGCCCTCCTCCCCCCTGCCCAATACCCTATTACTGTAGTACCTATGTGTCCACTTAGGTCCTGCTCAGTTAATACCAGTTTGCTGGTGAATATATGTGGTGCTTGTTTTTCCATTCTTGGGATACTTCACTTAGTAGTATGGGTTCCAGCTCTAACCAGGAAAATATAAGATGTGCTATATCACCGTTGTTTCTTAGAGCTGAATAGTACTCCATGGTATACATATACCACATTTTATTAATCCATTCTTGGATTGATGGGTACTTGGGCTGTTTCCACAGCCTTGCAATTGTAAATTGTGCTGCTATAAACATTTGAGTGCAGGTGTCTTTTTTGTAGAGTGTCATTGGATCTTTTGGGTAGATGCCCAGTAATGGGATTGCTGGGTCAAATGGTAGATTCACTTGTATCGCTTTAAGGTATCTCCATATTGCTTTTCACAGAGGTTGAACTAGTTTGCAGTCCCACCAGCAGTGTAGGAGTGTTCCTCTCTCTCCGCATCCACGCCAGCATTTGTT